>JAZHYW010063105.1:0-47392 GCA_037355805.1 Ixodes ricinus
GGGGACACTACCCAAAAAAGTGAATTTTTGAACCACTTGTCTGATTTAAATGACATTTACAGGGCTTGTTTCTGTTCATGTTGAGAACATTTCTGCCAAATTTTGTTAACCTGGGTGAAGTACAAAAAAAATTGCAAATGTTTAAAGATGAAAGTGGGTGTGTCTGTGTAGGAAAACTATCGTTTTGAAATTACTTATAAATTTGTCGTTTTCATGTGTTATATTGCTTTAGGACAGTTCAGAGCAGATAGCTATGGAGCTATATTTCTATATTATACCATCTTTCATGACAAAAAAGCCACATAAACTCAAATACTGTTTTTTAGATTTCCATTCTTTGTCCAAAATTTTAATTCTTGAGCATGAAAAATGACAAAAATAAAAAATACAAGCTCATAGCTATCTTCCCCTTAAAATTTCACTCTAGAAAAACTCATAAAAATGAATCCAAGTTACGTAATAACAAAACGATAGTTTTCCTAAAGTGAAATTTATGCCAAAAAGTGGAACGGAGAAAAATGCGTTCAAGGTGCTCCAACCCCTGCCTTTTCTTTAGCATCGTTGGACCGAAAATAATTTATAAAAAATTAACTATGCAGTGTAAACTAATGAAACTTTCTGGGAATACTCTTTAGGTGTTGGTATAGCTCTCGTCTCACCCTACGATGGACTAAAGGCAAAAGCTACGGACCGCCAGATCCAATCACGAGCCACTTAGAAATTGCGTATTGCGCTTTGATGCACGTATCAGTGCCCGCGTCTCGGATCACTGATGGGGATGGGCGGACAGTGGTTCGAATCGAAATAGCACTGAGTGACTCAACAATTTTACATTGCAAAAAAGAGGCTGTTTGCAGTGTCGAAGCTATAGAAATGATGCAGCGTTTTTGGGTTCGGAGCATTATTCGTCCACCCCTAATCAATGCTAGGCATGTCATAGTGTAGCGTGGAACGTGATTGGACCTGGCGGCCCGTGGCTTTGGCCTTTAGTCCATCGTAGGATGAGACAAGGTATAGGTGTAAATTTGACATTTTTCAAAATCAACTTTTTTTGCAGAAATTGTTTTTTTTCTGGGTAGTGTCCCCGCTTAATTAAAGGGGCCCTGCAATCATAATTAAGCGTCTACCTTTTTTGCGGTTTCCACGTCTCTTGGGGTTCGGGCAAGCCAGCGGGCACGGAGAGAGTCACTAAATATCAGTGCGTCATATTTTAACCGGACGACGCGGAAACCTCCTCCACCGACGGGGGCGACCCGCGGTACCGAAAGCGCGCGTAATGTGACGTCTTAGGTCCTGGGCTTACTACTGGTCAGAGCCGCTAAAAGCTTCTTTTTAGTCGAAATACAAAATATAAGTGGCGCGAACCGTTTCAATTATTTATAAAAGTAGTTTTGTTCAGTATTTGAGATCAGAAAAGAAACAAATGCAGTTTATAAAGTACGGAAACAAGAAATGATCCGTCGACATACCCGCCACCAATCGGTGGAAAAGGCGGCGCCTACTAGAAAGGAGTAGTGGGATCAGGCGCCGACACGGAAAGGTCCCGGATGTACGCGGCGGCGCTGCGGCCGTAGGGACCGAAGGACCCGGCCGGCTCTGAGCGTTCCCAAGGCCTTCGGTGAGCAGCTTTGTCTTGCGGTTTGGCCGTTTCGCGGTATGGCAGCGCGAAGTGGCTCCCATTCTGAACTGATCTTTACCCCGTGTTTGCTGTCGTTTGTGGCCAATGAAGTGTCATGCCGAATTTGTGTTTAATCGCGCAGCAAATGCAATGAGAGCCGCTCTAGCTGCCCGCTACATACAGCCTATCCAGAACACGCTTTAGTGGCGCCCTCTCGCGCCGTCGACACGGAGTACGGCAGCCGTGAGCGCTCGCTCAGCTCACCACCCCTCGTCTAGTTCACGGCCACTCAAGCAACCAAGGACGTCATGAAGGAGGTTATTTTTTGCTTGTTTTTGTAATTTTAATTTGCCTATAACTTCTAAAATAAATCGAAATTTGAGAAAAGAAAAGTGTCATTAAGTTACTACGTTCAGTGCGCTCAGGTTTGGTGCAAATTAAAAATTAGTAAAAAAGCCATTGCAGGGCCCCTTTAACTCGAACAAATCTTGGTTATGAACTTCTCGTGCCAGCTTTAACGTGTAAAAAAAATAATTAAGTGGAGTCCGCCAATAATTTCATCCGGGCATCAGTTCTCTTCGAACTGCTTCAGGCATCGCAAAAACACTGTCACTGCCACTGCACTCTACTTTGTTTCCGTAGCAGCCGTAAAATGTTTCGCGATCTCCGCACCCGAGGTGCCTCTCCTGACGCCCCTTTGTGTTTACCCTGGTTGCACGCAAGGTCTATGATCGCAGAATCTGTGGCAGGAGCAACATCGGGAACATCCGCATCGACAAGCGTGAACGAATCAAAGTTATGCTCGGTGGCTTTGCCAACATGTTTTCACACACTCCTGCAGAGATTGTTGCAGCTATGGAAATCGTGTACTGGCTTGGCAAGCAAGCTCACGAGAGAAAATCCAGGTGCGCGAAGCAGTTGGCAATCTTTCATCTTTGGGTCGCGGGCACGCTTCCTCCTACGCATGAGAAACTTCTAAGAACCCCTCCAATAGCCTTGCTTGTTCTGCAAAATGGTGAGACAGTGTCAAACAGCTGATGCCGGAATGTCGAATTCTTTGCTGAGTAGGACTTGGGCGGCCACTTTCCATAACCTTCGCGGATCTAAGCACCTTTGGTAAACACTCCCAATCTCTTTACAACGCACATGTGCGTGCAATGCGCCGGCACAGCGCACCCGTGCAGGAGCACGCGTCAAGGGCTCCTGAAGGGATGATCCCCTCCGGGCTCTATCGCTCCCTTGACCCGATTCCGAGAATCGTGCAGCATTGGCCACGGGGCGCCGCGAGTAGCATCGGAGAGTTGACGTTGCTCCCTGCCCGCGTCCACACCAGCATCGCGCACAGACACTGTGCTTTGCCAGCCTGCGTGCTCTGTCCTCAAGTCACCCGTTCACTTTACTTTCCCAGTTTGCCGTTCGCCTCTGTGGAGGAGGGGGGGAACGCAAGGGTCTCCGTGCACCTCCCTGTAGCTTGCATGCTTTCGGCACAGCGAGCTTGTACAAGCGTGGTCGGTTGCCGACACACTTGGAATAATGCGGTTAAAAATATGCATTTCGGGGATTTCTTCATGACAAGGGATTACTGTGCTACTCTAACGTTTGAGCTGATAGCGATCACCTAGGCATAAATAAATTGGTTCATACATGACTCATTGCAAATTTAGTCAGAGTATAACAAACTATAAATACGATAAAAAAACAAAAAAAAAACAAGAAAAAAAACAATGTGGGATATGCTGCCTTTGGTTGATTATCGGAACTGACACCAACTTAACGTTAGCTGAACTACGCCTGCCAAGTACCTTCCACAACCACTAGTCAACTTATTATTCACATATTCACTGTATAATTTATCAGGGGAACCATATGAAGCATATCTTCATTTTGCAAAAAAAGCTTGCATATTTTACCCCATTACACAGATTAGGAATCCATAATGGGAGATGTCGTAGCACCCAGATGCCGGCTCATCATAGAAACTTTAGTAACACATCGTAGTATTTCTTTAAAATTCCTAGACCAAGCACAACGTTAGCCCCTACTCCAAGCACAAACCACATGTGCTCACTGTCACATGTCTGGTCACACCATGATAGGCACTAACAGTGCACGTCTTGAACACCATTTCTGTTTCAGGGAAAAAAAATCACCCAAGTCGGAGCCCTCAACAACTCACCAATTTCACAGCTGCTTCCCTTGTAACCGCCGGCAATTGCAAACGTTGGGGCAGCGCATTTTCCACCATTTAGGCAGGTCTGATTGCATATGGCTGCAAGGTAAGAAACAATAACAATAAAACAGAGGCTGCACAAATGTCTCTTCACACTGCACAACTGTCAACTTTTCTAGTCACTCCAGCTGACCATTAGAATGGCTAGCCAGGACATGAAGCGTACAGAAACTGGCAGCTAGACCACGAGGCGAATGGCTGAAAAGACTTAACAGGACATAGGAAGATGTCGAATGGTCAGGGTATGGTTACAAATCAACAACTTAATCTTGACCTAAAATTTAAACAGAAAAAGTAGAATTGGGTAGATAGCTAAAGAGTCGAAAAATTTTGACTATTTTTGCAAACAGCTGAATGCTTCCTCCTATGTACTGCTTTTCCTCAGTGCAGGAATGAGAGTAGGAGAAAGCACTTAACAGAGTGAGACGGGAGGATGCGGAGCTAGAGCTTCGGAGGAATAGGTCTAGTCTGCTTCATAACAGCACAAAATACAAGTTTGGTACAATCTTGTAGAGAGATTCTCTTCGCTTTCTTACATGTAAATAATTCAACCTGGCACTGTTGCCAGCCTCCAGTGTATGTTGTTATGTTCACTCCCAGTTGTAGCTGCCAAACTCTGCACGTTTAAAAACTGCCCAACTCGCCCAATGCAATTGGTGCCTACACAACTCAACTGTTGAAATTCACGGTAATGCATTGACCAGTAATTGGCAAAATTTATAAACGGACCTCTGGCAGTAGGCTACGTCAGTGGATCCAACTTTAGCCTACCAATCCCCAAGATTATCATTGGACTGACAGCATGTCAGAAATTTTGGCTGCATGCCAGACTCTCAGGCAGTCCAAACTAATTCCAAGCTTTTCATTAGGACATGCCAGATGCCTGTAGTCTGACGTTGCTGTTACACTATTTCTGTCAATACAAGCAGAATTTATTCCACTAAAGACGTCGTAGCGAGCACTTCGGAAGAAGCCGGTGCAAAGGCGCTTTTGATTGCAAAAGTAGTCGATACTCACGTTCACAGGTGTGCCGTCGCCACGGTAGCCTGGGGAGCATTACACTTGTAGCTTCCCATTGTGTTGATGCCTTGCATCCTTATGGCAGTGTGTCTCATTGCTAGCGCACTTCGTCATGTTCTCGCGAAGGCAAGGAGAGTGACACGTCATTCACAAGGTCACCGGACAGAGGACGCAGATTTACATATAGTGCCTCCTAGTATGTTACTGTAGGAAGGCTGCAGAAAATAGAGGGATGATATGACTGCCAATCCTTGTGGTGGTACTACTACTCTTGTTTTTGGATCCCTGCATAGGTTTTGTATTCCTGCATCATAATTGCATAACGTCCAATCGTATTTTCTACATCCTCTGACAATATTAAGGAGGGCGTGGGGAATGAAAATGAACTTTCTTATTTCTCGAGATATCTGAACGAAATTCACAGGGTGTGTTTATAGCACAGACATAAGAGAACTGCAAGTTTCATGGAGCTGTGCATATTATTTTTCAAGTTACAAATATTTATCAAAAAATCGTCCATACGCATTCCTTATCCCAGGCCTGGAGAATTTGAAAAAGGTAGCAGGCGTAAAATTTGTATGATGACCCCTGGATAGGTTCCCAGGGCATAACAGAGCCCTTTTTTAAATTTCTTTGTTGAAAATTTTTAACGAAACCTTGAATTTGTGTAGTCAATAAAACCCACATTCATCAAATTTAATTTTTTTATTATAAATTTTTAGCACCGTTTTTAAAAAAGGGCTCTGTTATGCCCTCACAAGGATTATTTAGGAACAGAATAAAAAAGACAGCACATGAAATCCATTCATCAGTTCCGGAGATATCGCTGCGGACGAGCGGCCACGGCAGTGAAAAAATCCGTTCTGCGAAAACAGCACTTGAAAGTTTCACACAGATTTTCAGCTTTAGAATGACCTGCAGAATAGTCAGAAGTGTTCTTGCGCTTTCTCTGTTCCGCCTTCTCTTGATGTCGTTTGCTGGCCTTGTGCAGACGTAGGCATCTTCTCGGCAGCGCGAGTCATTGAGTTCAGTGTCGGCAGTTGCCGACACTAAACTCAATGACTCGCGGATGCAGCAGCGCACTCGCGGGACTCCTCCGTCGAAACAAAGTTCGGTTGTAAATGCGCCTGGAACGGTGCGATCGGTGCTCGTAGAGGCCATGTCTTCGACGCCAGTAACAGGATGCGAAGTGCTAGATCGTGCATTCAAGCCGTCCGCAGCAAACTGCGCTTCAACGAGACGCGCACTTTCCGAAACTCGGCGGCAGGGGGCAAGTTTTCTTACTTTTCTTGGCCACTGGGGATTTTCGCTTGCGATTGCCGAAGCAATGCGTCGTCCCATACTTCTTCTTGAAGGATCGTCGATCCATGATCGCGCGAAAAAGTCCAAGCGGGAGCAAGAAAACAGCGTAACCCGAAACAAAGAAAGCACTTCGGCGAGCAAGCGAGGCAGGCAGAAAGCGGCATAGGAGCAGACGACGCTCTCCCAGATGCCGGTCTCGCCGGCGCTGTTGCCCAGGGCAACCACCTCCGCCGACAATGACGGAGCGAGCGCCTGACCCGCGCAGCAGAGAGGCCAATCGGAGGCCGCCGTTTCCATATGGGAGGCTTCCGAAGTTTTGTTTTTTATGTGCTTAGTTCGCATCTGAGGAGACGGTAGACGCGGGAAATAGAAAGATGACGAAATGCGCTTTCCATAGATACCAAGATGGCCGCGCTTAGTAGCGCGGTCGCGGAGAAACGGGGTTTGAAAAGCGTGGGTTTTTCACGGATTGGAAGCAATATTTCACTACCTGACCTCATATAAGTGATTATTTAGAGCACTTAGAGATAGTTTTCAACGAAAAAAACTTTGAGAGGGTGTAGAGGAAGACCCATAGATGTGAAATAATCGACTTTGTAAAAATCAATTTTTTTGACATTTTTCGCGAGTCGATACGCGTCCTCCCTTAAGGTTAAGGGTATGCATAGCATATTCCTCGTTTCTTCTACAGCATGTAGCAATATTAAGTTATAATGATGTGAACCTAGCCGAATGAAGTATCGGTCACTACTATAGTTTGTTGCAGGGCCAAGCTTTTTCCACAAAGCCCTCCCCATCTTCCAGTTTAGCAGAGCAAATGCTGGAGAGGTGGTTGGTGAGTGGAGAGGAAACCACCAATCATGGCAAGCAAAAAGTTTTGTAGGAGGGGCTTGTCCTCCTAGCCTATACCTACTAGCCAGACTATAGTTTCCAAATAACACTTTCACAAACTAGTGTGAATTTTGGTATAGTATAGTATCACAACCTGCTCCTGTTCACAATTGGGTTGAAACTTTTATGCAACACCTATAAAAGAAAGGTCTTTTCTTTTATATCTAGCCTACAAGCTTACTTTTGAATCAAGTGATGTGATGAAAAGAATGCATGCCTATGCTTAGGTAATGAAGCAAATTTTGACACATCACAAGTCCTTGTGACCTTTACTCACACCCTCTGGTCATATTGTCTGAGCACCATTGATCACCATTTTGCATGCTCCTTTAATTTCCAACGAAACAAATATTCTTCGCTCTCTTTCATCGCACAATTCAGGTAAAAAGAACTCCATAACACGAGCAGCTGGCTGCGAAAACCCATCGAGGGCGCTGTCGACGATCGCATTTTTATATTCGAGTCCCCCCACACTTCGTAGCGAACAAGAATAGCATACTCGAGCGACCCCTCATCTGGGTTCATCTCGAACCAAAAAGTGTTATCTTGAAGTACTGGGGCTGAGGGCAACCTGCCGTATTGGTGTACTCTCTTAACTGACTGGCAGCTGCGCTGGAACATTCAAAACTATGCAACTACGTCTTCCGATTCCACCCACATTCATAAAACAACAGACTGCCAGTTCCTTCGGGGTATCCGAAAGGCACTGTAGATGCGTAGCATTTATAGATTCTCTACGACGCAATGGTGTTGCGGGGCGCCAAAGTGCAACGTAAAACCGTAACCCGGGAGTTTCCTTTGTTGGGACTCGTCACCGTTCCAGCGCAAGCATCGGAAAACAAATGTCGCGAACTCTGTGAACCCGGGCACAAACGCGAAAGTGCTAAGAGCTAGCCCTCTAAAGGCTGCGCATATTTATATAGCTCGTAGAAAACGGGCGTGCCAGAGCTAACTTCCGTCAAGTCTCCCAGTAGTGGATACCCCCTCCGGTCTCGATTTCCAGACGTTTGCCCCAGCCCGTTTAAGCCCCTCGAAGAAATTCCCGGGTTTTCCACGGTCGGCGGGAGACCCGCGGCATTCTCTTCGCAGTTGTAGGCATCGACCCTGCGAAATCCTGGCAGGCATTCGCAGGTGTAGGCACCAGGCGCATTCACGCAGCGAGTACTCTCTTGGCAGTGGTGGCCGTCAAATCCTCCCTCTTTCAGGCATTCGTCAACGTCTGCGAGGACCGCGCCAGTGTAGGCGCAAACGCACTCCCATGGGAAATGGAACAGGACCTCCGCTAGTCGAGGAACCCTTCCTGGAACCAGTGTTGGTTTGCAAAGCAGTGCAGAGGCGCACAGCCTTTTGAACAATGACGCAGATACTTTTGAGCATTTGGCACATAGTTACGCTTCAATCTACGACTTAGACCTTCTAAAATAGTGCTTAGACTGGGAGAATACTTGGGGCCGGGGATGAAGCGAGAAAATGTGGGAGTTTAGGTAGCCCCAGGTCCTTAAAGGACACATGCAAAGGAAAAACTTTTTTTAAAAACAGGCTAGGTGGAAAAAACATTATAAAACGAATTTACAATGAAGACAGAAAAAATTTAGAGCTATATTTTACGGCGCCAAAACGAATTTGTAGTTGGCGCCCGCGGCCGCCGCTGGTCACGTGGTAGACCTGTGCGTCGCCCGCGCTGCGTCGCGCAGCCGCAAGTCTGCGCCGCCGCCGCATGCAGAGCATTCTGCGACACCGCTTCAACGCGTTCCTCCGCGCCGCCGTGCCGCCACCGCACAGGATTCGTCTGCTTCGGTGCCGCCGCCCGTCATCTGACCGGCGCACAGGTCTATCACGTCTGCTTGCGCTTTTTCAGAAGTTTCCTTTGGACTCTAGAAAGTTACTTATTAATCTTAGTTTTTTGTTATACTTCAAGCAAAGATGAATAAGTTACTTTTGGGACGAAGGCTTCCGAAAGAGCGCAAGCACCATGTGACAAGTAAGGGCCAGTCACGTGATAAATAAGTAGCCACTTTTCCGCCGCGCTCGCGGGCGCCAACTACAAATCCGTATAGCACCGTAAATATAGCTATAAGTATTTTTTTCTTCGTTGTAAAATCGTTTTAGACATCCTTTTTCCATCTAAGCTGTTAAAAAAAAGTGTTTTTTCCTTTGCATGTGTTTTATAAAAACTGGGCGTAAGGACTAGTGAATAGTGACCAAATAATGTTGATATAACAAAATATCACAGAATGAGGTGCATCCAGAGGCAAAAGATAAATTATAAAAAAACTCCGAACAATAAAAAAGAGAAAATCTGCTACCTAAAAAAAATGTATTCCCCCAAAGGACACTTTCTCTGCCAAGCACTCGTGCACACCCGGAAAAGCACTAGGATGTAATGTGGAGAAACAGATTCCTGATAGCAAAATAATCAAGCCCCTACATTCCAAACCATCATGGCTACTCCCAATGCCTCAGTTTAGGTCTGCTTAAAAAGAGCCATACTTTGACACGCCACAGTCAAATGTGCTGCAGTATTTATGGCAATATAGAGAAAGCTAGTTGTCGAACAAGGAGAACCTCAGCTCGGAGCACGCGAGTGAAAACTATCGCCGCAGAATCCAGGCATCCTGGCTCGTTTTCCCACCCATGCCCATAGTGACCTGTATAAGCGCAGCACCGGTGTCTGGTCATGCATCACTCCAGCATGGTCCAGGCTGAAGACCCCGGACAAGTAGTAGCAGTACGCAGATTCAATTTTTCATCTACTATCATGAACAAGTGTCGCCATACTATGGCAGACGGACCTTGCACTGTCCAACCTCTAATTTGCGAGAGAACTCAGTCTCCAAACTTGATCTTTTACATTGTTAGGTGCAAGTGTGATTTGGGATGGGGGGGATACTGTAGGGGCACACGTAGGCCAGGTGACGTACCTTCGCAGGACCTGCCATTCCCTTTGTAGCCAGTGTTGCACTGGCACGCATACTTGGTCTGGAGGTTGATGCAGGTTGCATTCACGTCACAATCATGGCCCCGACCACAGTAGTCAACGCCTGCACGGACGAAAACATCCACAATTTACAATCGAACTCAGGAGAAGATATCAAGTGTTTGGAAGACGCAATGTTCAGACAAGAGACCTATGTGCGACAGACATGGATGTTTTGCAACAAATACAGACAACGGTGCAGTTAAACGAAAAAGTGCATTGACAATCACTTTTCTTTTTTTCTTTAAGACCTGCAGTTTGATATTTTTGTACAGTTAAAAATATTTCCCCTTATCTTGGTATTTAGTGAATGGGAGAGAAGTGCCCATCTGTACAAACTTTGGAATGCAAAATGATTTATCGTGTGTACAACAGTGAGATTAGGGGAAACTCTTAATGAGGGAAATCCTCAGATTTACTTGGCTGCCTTCGAAATAATAATGTTAAAGCATGGCTTTGTACACAAAGTGACCATTGAGTAAGAAATTCAGAACTGCAAGGTTGAAAGAGAATAATCTAGACAAATTTTAGACTGTCTAACAAGGCTATTTTGTTGGGAGGCATATATACTGACGAGTACGGCTAGAGATTGTTAGATTATAGACAGCCGATTGTTTATGGCCCCCAAAAACAAGGACAATGTTGATGATGGCGTGTAGAGAAGGACCGATAGACACACCTGGACAAAACATGCAGCATTCCCCGGCACGCTGGAACCTTTGAGATTCGGGGCATGTCAGAGCTGGGCATGTCTTCTGGTCAATCCTACGGCATGTCATTTGTCCGTCCTGCAAGATTCGGAGAATCGTGTGAAGTCTGCGTTGAAGTTTGAAGAGTTGAAGGATGAGAAGTCAGTAAGAATGGCCGAAAACATCTAGACTTTCCAGCATTCAGTCAGCCATAGTTATACAAGAGCAGATAATACATGAAGCCGAAAAACATCCACACGCACACTGGTTTCAGTTAAAAAAAAGTATTTCTGTACCATGACTCAATGGGAGAGACCGGTGATATCCGGAAGACGCAAAGTTTTTGTGCTGGTCACGTAGAGAGGGTCTAAATATAGACAATGGCGTGATATTTATTTCATTAAAGTCCGCCCCAATATTCGTTACACCAATTACAAACATCAACACGAAACTTGACGCCAAATTTCTGCAAGTCTGCCATGGCTGGTCGTGTCGTGACGTCACATTGGGCATGGTAACGTCCAGAGTCGCGGGCGTCGACTTATTTCCGGTTTTGATCAACATAGTTGGTGGTGCATAAAGAGATAATCGTGGAAGAATGAAGCTTCCCTCAATACCGTAACTCTTGTCTTTCTTAGAACGAAATTATTTTACTGAGACAGCAGTCAAGATCTGTCGTGGCTCTCTTTGCACAATGTTACGTCGGAGCCTCAGCCGTTGCCAACGAGAAATGTCGGATGTTTTGCGGGTGCAATCCGAGCAGCTGGGCTGTTTGAAACTGAATTACATGCGCGGCGGAAGATTAAAAATTCTGAAATTGTGAGGCTGATATTCCTACAAGCAATGGTTATATACTTCGATTGTTTTCTGGACGACAAAATTTTACCGGACAATTCCTCTAACCTCCGATTGTATTGTAGCATTTTTGGCTCATTCGTGAACAAGCACACCATTTATTGCTGCATACTTCCCCTCAAAGAAACCTGAAAAAATTATTCAGCAAGATCAATTTAGCTATCAACTCCATCCTAAAAACCGTAAAAAGAAACAAAAAACTCCCATAAAACGTGCCTTTATCACATTTAGGCATTTCTATCCATACTGAGCCCCAAAAAACAAATAAAGCAAAAGCTGGAGGCTCAGCCAGTATATATAAAATACTGAGTGCCCTGCACATTGATCTCAAAGGTTGTCTGCACAAAGCAGGGGACTCCAAACCATGGTCCACAAGCCGGATGCGCAAACTAAGATACCAGACAGCATGAGCGAAACTGCATCGTAACGCGGGACTCTCTCACCGTATTATTATTGAACATTGTCGTCACTAGCATTACCATTCTTAGTCCCCTGCTTCGCGTCTATGTAACTATGGTAAAGTTCCATTGCCTTCTCAAGTACATTGCACTCGGTGTTTTCTGTCACGACTATTGCATGCTGTCAGCATTTGTTTTAACATTCTGACTAGTCTTTTGCACTGTGCAAATGTATTCATCCACCTCAGTTTTTTTGTTTTTAATACTTTAACATTTTTTTAGGTTTTAAATGCGTATCCAGGTTTATTTGCTTAGCCTTTCTTCTTTTATAGTTACTTTATTTTTAGGCCCCTGGAGACTACGGCAGATCGCTAGTCCGTCCCTTTAGCCAAGAGGTTTGGAGACTCCTGGCATAAAGAATGCAAAAGTATATAAAAAAATAAAGACAGCTTGCCAACACGCTTATGTGAAGGAACAACACCTAGAGATTCAAATGCAGCATCATAGTAGAAATCTTTCAAACGAGTCTAGTAATAGGAACGTCATCCTTTCCCCATCAAACCGCGAAAGAAAAAAAAAAAAGAGTTCACTTATGCTGCAGTTGCACTGCACACACTTTTGTGTCACTTGCTCTCCGTGGTCATAGAGAACCTGTTTCAGAAAACAGCGCTCTGAAACACAAAACGGGTTTATGGGGCATCACATCCCAGTTCCAACACCAAAAACAACCCCGTGCACTGTGCCGCTGCTTGCGATTGAGGACAAACTACCGTTATCCTATGGTGTATAAGCGCGACATATAGACCGGTGCGATGGGATATAGACCGATATAGACCGAAAAATGTGGTACTTGATTTGCTAATCAGATGCAAGAGCCACTTGCATAACAAATAGCTACAAGAAAGATGCATGGCAGAAGGACAGTCTCAAATCGCAGCCAGATTTCTCAGGCGTCTGCCGTGTCACTGCAATGTAGCGACACACGCAGGAAAAGGGATTTCTTTTAGGGTGGACGTGCAGCGAAAGTTTTCCAAAAATGTTTCTGTCTTTGCAAGCAATTTCGTAGGTTTGCACTTCTGTACACTCCTTTCATAAGGACCCAATACACCCTTTTCGAAATTCAGAGCCACCTGGGGTGGCTCATAAAACAGTTTCTCATCCGACAAACTAATGGCGGTCATGAAACTGTATTTCATCAGAGCAACGCCCTCTTTCGCACGTCACGGCAGTTGAGAGTTAGTCCTCGATCACCTCATAATTCTTCCTCCATTTGTTTGTTTCATTGGTGCGAACATAAGAACTGGCAAGTACAAAGCTCGACCGATAACTCCCTCGATGCAATTTCCGCCACCGGAGGGCTTCAGAGCCAAACTTGTGCCAAAAAATTTATTAAACCACACCCGAAAAAAAGAAAAAGAAAAAAAGAACGCTTATGCAGTTGTATCCAATTTGTGCGTCGCGTTGTACGCAATGTCTTGAGCGTACAGGACTCATATATATCCTCCCACCTAGTAGTACCTTGAACTTCTTTCTTCATCAGCCTCAAGAAGGCCTCCAATAGTTTAGCACAGATGCCACAAACTGACGTGATAATAGTGATTAAAGTTCCCAGACTGAATTTCTAGAAGGGATGTATTGGTGCCCCTAAACAGGGAAGGGAGTATACTCACTGAGGCAGCTGGGGCAGCATTCTCCTGGCTGGAGAACGGGGTGCTTGCAGGGTGGCGTGGGGCAACTGATTGGCCGGCACTCCACTTTTCCTTGCTGTGAGAAAAAGGGGACCGGAAAAGGGATATAGAACGACCGCCACTCTGCGGAAGACACGAGCAGCATCATTGACAAGCAAATGGGTCTTGAGCGAGGCTAAGATCTCAGATGTTTAGGCGCATATCTTTGTACGGTGTCTATGGAAGTTAACACATTGGAGGGGAGCGAAGGGTACTCACAGCACAGGTGCAAATATCACAGTCCTGCTTCCAAATAGAGCCATCGGGCCGGACCGTACCGTTGACTCGGCAGCTCTTTTGGCATTCGCATTGTTCAACCGAAGCTATCCTCTCTTCAGCCTCAATTAACTGGAAATTCAAACACAAAGTTGCAGTCAAACACTCTGGGCCCAATAACACAGCAGTACTACTAAAACAAGTCTTGTTTTGTTATAAACTAGATTAATAGCTTTATTACTGGTGCACATGCAGGCGCATTAAAAGCTTACCACAACTTTTTCATTAGAGTAAAGCCAAGTAGTTGTAAACCCATGATAGTAATATACATCTTTGAGACACTAGTAGAATACTTGACGTGGTAAAGATTCCTTTGTACATTCACTTTACTACAATAGGCAGCGTTAGCACACCCGACATGTGATGCTTTTGCAATTTTAGACCCCTAATAGCCACTGGACACCATATTTGAGGGCGCTGTTTAAAACGCATGTCAGAACGAGCACACATTAATAGGTTGCCTAAGACCGGCAACCCTGATGGTGTGGAATGCACATTGCGAAATGACTGTGGAAGCTCGCCATCAGCCCTTGCTCAGCAGTCGTGCCTATCGCTGCCAGTGAATACTCCCATAAGGACTGACTGTCCTGGCTATGGTTTTATGGCTACAGTCTGACTAAAATAAAATGCAATTGCCCGTATGTGCTAACAATGCCACCCTATGAATAAAAAGAAAAGCACTAAACATTACACAGACCAATAAGGAGAGAAAACAGATTGAGCACTTGAACATAAACATTTCTGACAGAAATCTGTCTGGTTAGGAAAATAATAGACTGACTGAAATTCTAGCAACTCTGACCAAAGTCCTTTTGCTTTGTCCTGAGCCTTTCACACTTCAGTAGCACATTATCTATTGTGCCTTAAATTTTGCACTGTCGTTTCAGTCCCCCCCCCCTCTCCATGCTCCAGACTGAACGGGGCCATTCAAAGTTCAGTTCTGTCGAGATCATGCAGGGAAGGGAACCCAATTTAAACTTACCCTCTGCGTCAAATTTATAATGTACGTCTTTAGTTGATTCACAGACTGCTGGAGCTCCTGAAACTGGCCGCAGGTCGGGCACTCTGTGCGGAGAAAGAAGAAAGACAATTCTAGTCTCGGCGATTCCGGAGAATCCTACGCAGGTTCACAACTTTACAGATCAGTATAGTAGTAGCAACTCCTGTGTTACCAAATCCTAAATAAATTTTCCGCCACTCTCAGTCTCGTTGTAACTTGGAAAATGGCAAAGTCCCAGTCTCACGTTGCATTACGGTTTCAGTTATGATCAAACAAAGTAGAGTCAGGTGCTCAATAAATTCTCGATTTGAGTGTCGAGGTAAAAACTGCCAGATTTTAAATTTTGTGCAAAAATGGATTAATACAGGATTTAAAAAGAAAATGAGCAGAGATTACTTCTTTGGTCAAGAAACTGGGTGTCGTGTCAGCCTTTTAATTTGCCACTACTGCGAAATACTCGCGGTAACTTCACCAGTTCAGAGAGAACAAAACCAACCCTACAAAAGTTTCTTTTTCAAGTGACAAAACAAATTGCAAGTGGGGCAAGGCAGAACCCAAAATGTTTGGGCTATGCAATTGTGTGCACCATTCAGATTAAGTATTTGGACCTAATTTTCCTAATGACACTTGAAACTACTCTTTTGCTCTAGACCCAGCACAGAATTGTGATGAATAGATGACGCAACTCAAATTATTGACTTAACTTATTAGTTGAAGCAAAACAAAATTAATGGTGGTTTTATATTTAATCAATGAATTGTCAGTCATATATATCTTTCCACAGTAATTGAATACAAATGAAACAACTATTGGAATACTCGTGCTTGCTCCTCTTAGCAGCGATGTGATTGACGCAGAATTTGTACCATACTGTGTAAAAGTGCTCACCGTGCTACACAGCCAGATTGTTACAGTAGGCTTGTGGAATTTTGTGAACTTTGAACAATGTACTCTTTGATTCATCTCTATCAAACACTGGCAGTACTCGAAGTTTTGCAATATTTCTCATGTACGTGGTCTGTCCTGGCAGGTTAGTCGTCCATGCTCGTGTTTTGTGGGCCTCCCTTATTTCTAGTTAGCAATACTACAAAACAAGCTCTCCATTTAAAGTTAGCGTCGTTGAGTGTGCTAGTAAAGTGACAACTGCGAAATGGACACTGCATTTGTGCATATCGTGTTCTTCACTCATAGCCCACGTGCTAGGGGAAAACATCCTTCAGAGAGGGAGTGGCACTCGTTTGAATAAAGCTGTAGCTATTATATTAGATTGAAATATTGAGCAACATCTTTTTCAAACTCTAGATTTACAAGGTTGCTGAGTACTACAAAAGGATTTGTATGGGCTGCTCTATGTTTACTTTTTATGTCAACTTTCTCTTTTAATTATTACCTTTATGTGGTTTCATTCTGTTGGAGGGCACAGTCAAACTCAGATAGCAGGAGCAGTGGACAGAATCTTGGAGACAACCAGTAACCAGTTTGGTGGGACTGTTTTTAAGAAAGCATATTGATCGATCACATACCAATCTTGTTGTTATGAAGTTCGATGTATAAAATATTTGTTTCTATCAAGTACGAAAGCTGCGCTTTGTTATCCGATCTAAGTACTGCAGTTTTGTTTGATTCTTGACAATTTGAACGAGACAAATTTGGGAGCTTTAAATTTTTTTCTTTGTTATTTTGACATTATTTTAGTGGAACATACCAGTTGCTTCACCCTACGCGTCTGTACTGAAAATATTTATGTATGCACTGCAGTTCATACTGTTCACCAATCAGCATCTTGTTGCTGTGTTTGGTGCTCTTACGAACAACTAAGCAACATTGTACCCTTGTTCGAGGGAATCAAATCTGCTGTGCAATTCATGCTAACAAAAGGTTTCACAAAAGTGGGAAGGCAAACTAGTAGTGTTGTGCGAATATTTGCATTTTTGAATAGTAGTTTCGAATGAGACGCTATGCAATATTCGCTTCGAGGTGAACCGCGATATTTTTTACTTTTCGTAGTGTTGATTGCGGCGGGTTAGCCCCGTTGAGTGCGCTTCTCCCCGACATGTTGTGCAGTGAGGGGAAACAATACCCGCGGAGCTCGCGGGCTTCGTGGCTATTGCTTGCCCGTGCAGTGCACGTGTTCTTGGTGAGAAGCGCACTCAGCGGGCTCACCCGCCGCGATTATGAAAGAATATATGTTATGCAGCGATGATCTTGACAGCTCGCGGCCATCATTCATATTTGTTTTGTTTTGTATAAATTCAGAAATAGAAGAAATATTTTTACACTGCAAGCAGATTTATAAATCCCCTCAATAAGGATAGCTGCGAAAAATCTTTCGTTTACATGCCACAGTTCATATAGTAGTTATTAAAATTAACCAAGCTTGGAGTGGTGGACAAATGAAGGTTAGGGTTCGGAAAAAACCTTCGAGGTTCAGCTGAATTTTCGTTTCAAGCATGGTGTACGGCAGGAAAGACCTTCAGAAACTACTGCTCCATATCTAGATTCCAGAAAATACTGCGTGGGTCAAAGGGATCAATGGCCGTTTGAAGGGACGGCATAGATGGGTTTCTAACGTATTGCGCTAAGAGTTACTACAGAGGTGCCTGAAGCTGGTGGAAGCTTTCGCTAAAATTGTGCAAAAGATTGGCTCACCTGAGTAAATCAAGAAAAATCAAAAACTGTTTTCCCTTTACTTTGCCTATACACTAAAAATAAGTTACTTTTTTTTTGTATGTGCGACATATAAAGAAAGAAAGAAAAAAAAAAAAAAAAAAACATTTGGGCCAAATGAAGTGAAAAATACGTAGGCCCAATTCCTATTTTCTTTCCACTTCACAAAGGTTTCAATCGTAGTAGTAAACGCCAGATATGGCCCATTTTCTGATGATTAGTGAGATAAATAGGCGTAGCCATAGTTAGAAAAACAGTTTTATTTTCTTTCTTTTGACTCCCGGAGGAGTTTATATATTCATACTCTCAGTGAGTGCACCAGCTTCGAGCACCTCCGTAGTAAATCCCAGCGAGATTAAGTTTAAGAAACCGATTTATGCGGTCCTTTCAAACCACCATCTATCCATCTGATCCACGCGGTATTTGTCCAAATACCGCTTGCTTCGAGGTTGCTCTGAACCAGAAATCCACTATTCACACATGCGCACAAAGTAGACATTGCGTTTCAGTTCGACAGTTGCCAATGTCACAAAACCTTAACGCTAATGTTTGCAGTGGCATGAATTAAAATGAAGTGCGTGCTCATGATCCAAAAGTTCCCAAGATGAGACTTAGCTGCTCCAGAAGGTGCTCCAAAATGACTGACCAATCGCATCACTGCATTAGGCAAATGAACTTGATTGGTGCTTTAACTGCCAACTATACGGAGGCCAATCAGTAACTGTGGAATATATTTTTTATTACAATGAGCTATGGCATCACTGTATGGAATGCATTAACGGAGATGCACATTAAAAAATAATTACCATGCCTGAGACTTAAAGGAGGCGGTACCAGCGATTTTATGATTAAAAGAATTTGCATCTTGTCATTTTTACGTTGTTTATCGTGTCCCGGAGGATAGAGAAAACACCTCCATTAAAAATGTCGCGATTCCGCTGCATAATCGCAAAGCAAAAGTCGAGCTTTTTCCCCCACCTGCAGCCCCGAAGTGGCAGCCGAAGGAACTACGGCGAAAAGATTACGTGACCTCGCTCGGCTCTAAGCTGCAGCATAACGCCCGCTAATGTCAGCAGAGAGAGGGAGAGGAAGCGTCCTCCGAGAGAGCACACGGGAAGCTACACGGCACTCCGAATGACGTCACTGGGAGTGCGATCAGGTGTGACCCTGAAGACTGGGAGTGAGTTGAGGGGGTGCCCGAAATGCCAATATTTATCTTTTTTACGCAACAACTAGGACACGCAGGCGAAATCTGTTTTCTGTTCTTTACTTCAGAAGTGTCAGAGGGCAACTTCCACAAATCTTTGACCGAAGTCCGGAAATCGTTGCACCCCCTTTAAGACTTATTTTAAAACTCTGCTTCCCAGAGCATGCAGGAGATTTTCTTGTGAAATTGAATAGTCCAACAGAGTATTGGATTTTCTTTAACAGTATGTCAGAGAGGTAAATTAAATGTTAAAACATACCTGTATCTAATTGAGGACACTGGAGAAGAAACCCGTGAGGTCGGAACACAACTTTGACATCTTGTAATACACCCTGGAACGAGACGCCACCGTTAGCGCAAGGAGAAAAAAATTGAGGCAACAGTGCCATACTTTCAGGCGGTAGTGCCCCAACATGAATAGATTCCGCCCTGTTTGTGGCTGTTCTTCGGGTATATGACAGATGCAGCCAGACAAACATTGGCCTATGTTAATACGGAGCAGCTACTTCTTATTTTAGAAAACCACCCAGCGGGGCCAGCAGTATGGCCAAGCAATTCATGCACTCTCATACATATCCAAAGCTCCCCTTTAGTTTTTGCTCACACTTCTACTGATGGTGCTTTGTATCGGGAGGAAATGTGACCAGTCGAAAACTTATACGGTAAACGAAAAAAAGAGTGAATCCAGACTGTCACAACTTCTAACGGTGCCTTCTATGTGCACTGGCATGTAACTAATATGCCTCTCCCATTCATCAAACCACATGCTGAAGGAAACTTGTCTATATTATGGTTGAATAAGTAAAATAATCAGGTGTTAATTGCACACTTCTTTAAACTATTAACCAGAAGCTAACATAGTAGTTCTGTGAGAAGCAAGCCTTTTATTAGCTGTAGCCCCCTTTTATCGAAAAGGAACTTCAGTTTGGCTAAACCCATAAATGAGAACTGTTCATACCTGAAACATAATGCAGTAAGCACTATATAGTTATGTAGGTACCGAGTTTTAGGGTTGGATAGTGTTGCTAATGACGACACAGAAACAGACGGACAACCGGACCACTTCTTGGTTCAACTGACTGTGTGCCAAGAAAAAAATAAGCCATGGGTGCCTAGCAATACGTCATGACGAGGACAGCCTAAATAAAGACAGGCACAGGCGCAGGAAGAAAAATAAAGGACAACATACGGCAGACAAAGAATGACAGGCAGGTGGATTTGTACTTTGTACCACTGGTGAAGCCAGTTACTTTTCTGGGGAGAGAAGGGAGGCATCTTGCATATTATGGGGGCTGTATTTCGGATTTCGGGAGAGAAAGGGTGCTCCCGCCCCTCCTCTCCCCTACTGGCTAGGCCATTGGTCCGTACTCCCGCAACTCGTTCGAAACCTCCATTCGTTAGGGTCCAACAACAGAAGCGCACAACTCACGTTAAAATAGTAGTGCTTCAGGTTCCTCTGTCCCAGCCAGAGGGACAAGTTCCTGTTTGCAGTGTTCAGGTCTAGCTTCTTTATCACCCGAGAATAGATGCGGTTGCAGTCCACGAACACCCTCGACACTGTCACCGCTGAGTGCCACCGCCAGCCTGTGCCACGTGTTGTCCGCCAGCCGGTAGGGGAACGTCTCCACCAGCTCGCCGTTCGCGTGGCTGTGGTGCAGCCGGATCTCGTCCTTGCAGGCCGCTACTAGAAGTTCGAAAACCTGCGGGCAGGAGCGCAACAACCCAGTTTTCAAAATGCCATGAATTGCCAAAATGGAGCAAATAGTAGGCTGGATTCCATAGCAACTTGATAGATGGCGCCAGTGTGCCAAGCAGCGCCAAGCAGTGACAAGAGAACGCGAGACACTCGAGCAAATGTAAGGACCAATCTTAAGTTTACACGCATATGTCATTGATTTCCTCTAACCTAAACGCAAACTCCATAAAAAAAGAAAAGACTGCGTTACTGGCGTGTTTGTGTAAGTGCCGTACCTGAAACTCTCGGGAAAAAAAAGAAAAATAAAGAAAGAAAAGCTTTACTTCACATTTTTGTCACGTTGGTACTTTTCGAACAAGAGCGCGAATAGAGATGTTGCAGCCCGGGCGCTTTCCCGCAGTGCACGCAATATATGACGGGAGAAGCGCTACCTCAGGGAGGCGGCGGAAAATTAGCCTGTAAAATGATATCTAGTATCTCTGTACGACCGGTAACCTGGGTTACCAGGTTATGAGCAGCCGTACACGGCTGCACGCAGAGTGCGATGCTCATCCAGTTCAAAACAGGCAGAGAAGGGACCGAGTCAAAGGTCCGAGGGATTGTGGAACCCGGGCTTACGCTTTTACGTGTTCAAAGTAGCCGCGCGAAAATACACGGGGCCACCGATACCCCAACCGCAAGTCGTGATTTTGGCATTTTCCCTCGAAGGGCGTGCACTCACCGGGCGCCGTCGCTGTACTCCGTTGCAGTCCAGACACCAAGCAAAGTTCTACCACAATCATTTCGCGCCAACAAAAGTTGTTAACGCGTGCTATGCGATTTCCCCGAGCATTTTTAGAATGCACGAATACTGCTGAACCACACGTTGGATGAACCCAAGGAGGCTGAAGAGTTGAACGATTAAACACCTCGAATCGCGCGACAACTGGCATTGTTTGCAACGAGTTTGCTGTTTGCGCCACATAAGATGGATGGGTGGCAGAATGCATACGGGTGAATTTAAGGGCCAACCAGGTGGCGGCTTGCGCCACCTAGCCAGTGAGGCATTCTCACACGTACCCGCCCTGCTCTGAAAGAATTTTTGTCCCTCTGACTGACCGAGCCACTGACAGCTTACGAAACGCGAGGCGTGGAGAATCCCTGCGCATCTTGTCACCGCTCCGGAACCAATAAGATTTCGACACTGGCTGATAAGGACACAGTGGAACGAGTCACGAACCAAGAAGCGCGAACGATAAGTCATGCCGGCCCTAACTATGCGGAGCGCAAGTTCGTCTGCTTCTTGCACAGGGGTTGCGATGATGTCAGAACGCCGAGCTCTGATTGGCTGATTGAAAAAAAAAAATAGTGGGTAGATCTCAAGTCATCTAGCATTGAGGTATACTCACTATCCTTCTCAACCATAGCTCGGCGTCGTTCTGACATCACCGCAAGGAGCAGACGACTTGCCCTCTGCATAGGGACAAGTCCAACTGTGCCAAAGTTTTGGGGGTGTGAAGCAATTCGACCTACCTATTTGCCCCCTCCGAGAAGGAGAGGATGGTGCCAACGTTCCTGAGTTCTTGCTTTATAGTTGCTAGCATAGTGAATTCTGTGGAGGAGGAAAGGAGCCTGGCTGCCCTCTGGTAGACGTCCATAGGCAATTGCACTTTTCTTGATCGGCCTGAAATAAACAACTAAAAAAGACTTGCATAAAAAAAAGTTACACACTGCCACACAATTTGCTTCACGCAGACATTTTCCCGCTAAATTTAGCGGAGAAATTTTCGCACTGGATTTAGCGGTGCCAATTTTTCCCGCTGAATTTGACGGGGAAATTGCTCCACTAAACTTGGAAGGGAAATGTCCTCCACTAATTAAACGTCACGGTGTCACGTGCCGCGACGACCCTACACACGAAACACATCCGAGGGTCCGCTGCAAAACCACGCAAACAATGGCCGTCAGCGTAAAAATTAATTGCACAGGTACCTAATTACAGAAATTCATGCATACCGCTGCTAATTCCTCCCCTTCCAACAAAAAAAAAAGCTTGCTTTACAATTTTTTAGATGTATTAGTTACGGTAAACCTGCCATTTCTTCTTTTCCTTGTTTTCTACTCAATTACTTTAGAGCGTCATTATTTACTTCTTTCAACCCTCTTTAATATGATTCTCACATTTTCACTCCTCACATAGTCGAAACGCATCCATTCGCGCGCACACCCCTGGAGATGTTGGTTTTCCCACACGCTTCGGGGCATTACGGAGAAGTTGGAGTGAGCGAAAAGTTGGCTCCGCTGAAGCGCCGGTTGATCATTAAAATCTTTCAGACTTGATTATTACAGCGATAGCTGTTGCAGGCTCGTTCCCCCGGTTTTGCGGCGACGTGAGCGTAAACGAATATAGTTTCCCGCTAAATTTAGCGGAAAAATTGACGTCACGTGATCTGGCGTCACGGGACCTCCACACGAATTCACGTCTTCCGCAAAATTCTGCGTAAAGACTTTTGTCATGTGACCGATACACCAATTCAGTTTTCCCGCTAAATTTGGCGGGAACGAATTGAGGTTGCCCGCTAAATTTAGCAGAAAAATTTACGTCACGTGACCTACGCACCAATTGAGTTTCCCCGCTAAATTTGGCGACGATATGACGATCGCCATCGTCCTATCGTCGAATAAGCAGCACAGCTAGTGTTGTCTAAACGCATCACGCCGCATGACCGTCCACCATTTTGTTTTTGTTTTTAGGTTCTTCGTTGCTTATTGTTGCTAAGCCTCTTTTCTAACCGTCTTCGAAATAAGTAAGAAAAACTTTTAGCCTTTTCACTCTGGTGAAGAAGGAAGACCAGCGAAGGTGTACTATGATTGGAATGAAGTTGTGGCCGGCCGCAAGTCGGCAAGCCAGAGTGGAAAGGCTCGAAAGGTTGCGCCATCTATGAGCGACGGCGGCAAGCGGACAACCGGCAAACAAAACGTTTTGGACAGCTACCGCCATCTATGAGCGACGGCGACAACCAGAGTTTTGTGTCGACATTTCTCTTGCGGGGGACACGGTCCTGGAAAAGTCTAGCCCTTAACAGCTTCGCTGTAAAAACCAAGAGAAAGAAGGAAAAGAAATGCCGAAGGACGCCGTACCTGTGAGACGTATCGCTGAGCTGACGTGATGCATACCCCTGGCCGTGTAGACGCCTTGATACGTTGTGTTTCCCAGCCGAAGTCCTTCTATAAGGTCCACTTGCTGGTGCGACGGTTCCAAGTGCACTCCGGCGGCTGAAGAAAGAAACAGAAAAAGAAGCGTACTGTCTTAAAACACTCGCAGAGCAAAACGAACCGAATTCGAAACGGAATTTAAGCGCTCGCTGCAGAAGTTATTCTAATACTATCTACAAACGACATGTGATTACGGAAACAAAAACACCACACCGCCAGTTGATAGCTCATCCCAGAGAGGGCAGCTCTGTTCCTTCAACCATACTTAAAACTTATAACACGTAAAAAAATTAAAAAAAAGGTTGCTATTTTGATTTTCGGAGTCCCGCGGAATGCAGTATTTAAGGAGCGATCGTTTTAATTTGTGCGAAAACAACAGTCGTTTCGGGAGTGAAGAACCCATATTCTTTATAAATTGACCCGCTAAACTCAGCGGGGAAACTGAATATGGTGTCTAGGTCATGTGACGTCAATTACACCCCCAACCTTGGCGGGGAAATTCAGTTGGTGTTTAGCTCACGCGACGTCATTTTCCCTCTTAATGTAGCGCGGACATGGCTGACGGGGACATTTTCGATGGATTGAAAGTTGCGTAAAAAAGAAAACAAACAAGCATAATTTACGCTTTAAAAATGCGGTAGGGGGTGCTATGCTCCTTTTCACCTTACGATTTGAGTTCCGTGTTTTCGGTAAAGAACGATAAACCCTGAAAATTAACACCCGAGTCGGTTTCATCGAATTTGGGAAATTCTGAGGTTTTTTTTGTGCATTGGTCAACCAATTTACATAAAAAACACTAAATCCTCCCCCCCCCCCAAAAAAAATAAATAAATAAATAGATATATATATGTATTTCTTTAAAGTTTGAAGAAAAAAAGTAATGACCGAAAACAAGGGACCCTACTTATGATACACTGCAGTTAACGCCACGAACCATCGCATTCAATACAGCTTCAAACAACAACGTCGCTGTACCCTTCCGAACGTCACATGACACAATGTTCGATCGGCTCTGGTAGCTCGTTCGCTGCGGTCTCGACAAATGGAGGCTGCGGCTCCAGCAGGACAATCACGGAGCAGGGCAAGTGAAATCGCAAGTCCACGCCTGCGGGGAGAGCCGTCACGTGACTTGCTGCGTCGCTCCGATTGGCTCTTAGGGAGCGGTAGCATTCGCTCCTTGACGAATGACGCTCTAACCGAGCGCGAGACTATTAGTAGATTCGAGGAAAACGCTCGCGTGAGAGTCGCCAAGAAGGATCAAGAGAAATCCACCGCGCCATGTTTCACGGGAAAATGGGGAAGGGGGTGATCGAATCCATACGACGAATCCATACGCGGTTCCAGACGAATCCATACGCGGTTCAACTGTTGAAATATGGACGAAAAATGGGAGTACGAACGTTGCCCTGCTCGTCTGTCAAAAGAGGGAGAAAAAGGAGAGAGAGAGAGAGAGAGAGATAGCGGAAGACCCCGCACAAGTTGTAAAGCGATCTACATTGTCACTGCCAGCAGCAGGTCGCCGTGTTGGGGTCTGATTGATAAGTTACATAGTTTCATTTGTCAAGGTGAAAGCCCGCAGTAGCGGATGTTTTCCCAGAAAACAAATCATTCCAGTTCATAATGCCAACAGATGCATTTTATTTTTTCTTGTAGGTGTGTGTGTGTGTGTGTGTGTGGGGGAGGGGGGGGTTATTTTTAAACATCTGATTCTTGGAGTGAAATATCTTCAGTAAGCCACTGCGCATGCTCATAACGCTGCTTTAGATCTCAGTAAGCAAAGATGGCAGCGGGCAGTTCTCAGTTTGAATTCTCACTGAGCACCACTGTCACCGCTAGAACAGATTACTTCAAAAACCTACAACTCACTTTTTTATTGAAACTATGCTCCCGGTGTCTTATACATCGGACACGCGTCAGAGGACTTACTCTTTATGTTAAAATGACTTGCAAGAATGATGAACCGCGAAGAAGTGGCGATTTAAGCAGCGTGGTTATGATTACGATGTAAAGTATAAATACTCTGAATTGATTCTTTTTTTCTTTTCTTTTCAAAATAAGCTTTACGGTTGCCAACAACGACGACCCCTTCAAGAAGTTCGTCTCAGAAAACGACAATGTAACTGTCACCGAATAATGACGACGGAGTTTAATCGAAAGTTTTTCAAGTAGAATCCATCGAGGCAGGCTATATTTAATACGCGAGTTTGCTTGCCATGGCCTAGTACTAAACGATGTGAACGAAGACCCTGGTTTCTGGTTCTTCGAAATTTGCATCTCTAACAGCGACTAAAGAATAACCTGGTCGCGCACCACACAGAATGACACACTGCGGCTTCGGAGCCAGGGAAAAACGACACAAACGATCTACTCGGTTAGGACAAAATGTGACAATTCTAGGAAGTCGCGACATTTCTGGGAAGTGTGGATTGTGTTACCGGTACAAACTAAACCGACAAATTTTGCTGGCGTTATTTTTATTTCTTTTTAGCAATATCTGGGAAATAACGTTATCATTGCGCCGTTTTCCACCTAGGAAAGGCCATTGCCTTCCCTGAAAAAATGGCAATCCCGAGGTTCGATCGAAGAGAACAAAAACCATCAACTGCGATCAATCCACGACTCGGCTAGACCGATCGTTCGTGCCCTCCCCCATCCTCCCCCCCCCCCCAAAAAAAAAAATAAAAAATAAAATGGAAGTACGTAATAAAGACATATCCAGTCAAAGCGGAAGTCCAACAGTTGCTTTCCTGCTTTCAGGCTGTTTTTCTCCCAGAGACCGGCGTGCTCTTTTGCCGAGCCCCAAGACACACCCATCGGGGGATGTTCAAAGCGGCGCACCGCCGATTGCCGAAGTCATTCTGTTATCGCAAGCTGGCTTTACTTAAGGAACGCTAGTCGTCGCTCCTTGGTCCAGATAAGGAGCGATGCTTTTCTTCGCATCCTTTGTGTGGGGGACGATGGCCGCCTGCGAAAACTTCCGCACTCCCGTTGCCAGGACAACGGTTTTGGTTTCGTTCGCGGAAAGGTGCAATGGCGGCCGCGCCTTTCCCCCAAGCACACTCTCAAAGCTCATCGTGGGAAAGGATGACACCGACACACGCGGTGCATGCGGCAACACACTCGCGACTGCTTACGACCAATTGCCTTAAAACCTGAAACTCTCTTACGCCGAGAGAACCGGCGTCATCTATCGAGCAGCCGTGATAGACATGACATTTTCGTATGTTTTCTACAATTTTTAAGCACATATTTTTTCTATCTCGGCTTGAAAAAACTTTCGACAACGTTATAAGTGACCATTTCTCAGATAATACGTACACTTGATCTCGACAAATAGCGAAAACCCTGGTGAAATGCAGTTCCAGGGTTACCTCATAGATGGCGCCACAGCGCGCCAGTGTGTTCTCGACCGAGAACTTGCGACCGAAGAATAGCAAACGCTGGCATGTGAGCGGGTCTTTTTCGTCGTCTGCCAGTGTATATCCTGCAACACTCTAAGAGTCACGTTACCCTGTAAAGGAGTAAGCGCAACACCACTTTAAAAACAATTAAACGAGCAAAAAAAAAATCCGGCAGAGTCAGTTATGTTGTTATCTAGTTAAGCAGTTAGCCCCGAAAATTGGAAGATCCGCAGCAGAGTCACCTGTCAATTTTTCCGCTGAATCTAACGGGGAAACTGAATATGTGCATAGGATCATGTGACGAAGTCATGACATTTGCCCGCCACATATAGCGGGAAAAATAAACGGCCTGGAAGGTACACCTCAAAGCGGCCTGATAATAAAAAAAGCTAACAGCTTTTTTTAAAAATGTGGGGGAGGGGGGGGGGACTAAACCGAAAGGAAGCGCATAAGCGCACAGGTTACATCTTCAATGGGTTTCCTTGAAAGAGGGATCGATGGTCGACAATAAAGAAGAAAAAAATCGCGACGGGCTAGCGCGTTAGCGTATTGCAACTGCGAGCACGTGAAGCGAAAGTTCGCGCCGCAAAACCCATGGATAGTAGTAATAGTAATACTAATCTTTATTGGCTCAGGAGAGCCGTGGCAAAACCCATGTATCCCGGGTTCAATCACCAACCGTGCTCATTTCGATCTGGATGGACATCGTACCGGCGTGCGGTCGCGTATCCCTACAGCGTGGTGTACCTAAAGATACCAGGCAAGGGGTGGTACTGCACTGGCAACCTCTTATCTATAACAGACACACCAGACGCCCACTGGGACTGAATAACTTCCCCAAACTAATAAAAAAAGATGTTTTCTTTTTTAATCGGGTTTTCGCTATTTTCGGCACAGTATTCAGTATCTCTAAATTCCAAGTAGATTGAGAAAACGGCAAATAAGTGTGGTGCCAAAACCAATATATATATATATATATTTTTTTCGGCCCGAGTTTTTCGACGGCATGACGTCGAACGTTGGAACACTTACAGACATAGGCGTAGACTTTGGGGGGGGGGGGGGGCATCGGGGCTCGTGCCCCCCCCCTTAATGAAATCCGGGAAGGTGCAATATACAACTTGGATTGTGAATCAACCTGGATGTGTCTGAGAACAGTGAAGAGACACTCATATTCACATATTACTATTTCAGCTGCACGAGGCAAAGAGGATCGTTGATATCCTCCGGCAAGAGCTACCTCCCTTGATTATTTCACAATAGTCTCTGCTACGCTAAACAGACACTCGAACGACGATGGAGTGGCACAGCATTTCTCGGGGAGCCTGTAGTCAGCGAACAGCTATTGCAGCGGCGAGGACCGAAAACATGGTTTTCATACCCGACGAGAAAAGAAGCCGGTAGTGCAAGGGACGCGAGGAGTACGAGAGGACATGTCCATCGCTCGGGACAAGTGTGTTTCGGCGTCTCGCCGCAGCGGGGCGCCCCTTACAGGCCTCTCCTCTTGTCCGTTGTCTGCCGCTCTACCATTTTCGCTTTCGGCGGCCGCGTCTCGTGGCGATCTGCCAGGCTTTGTCCATAGAGGAGGCTATGACACCAACCACAGACGAGGAGTCCTCATATTCATATAAAATGCATGTTTTCATCAATCAATCAACCAATCAATCAGTCTATTGATGTGTTGAACAAAGTCTAAAGCAAATCACTGATTATGAAGAAAAAAAATAGCCGGGGGCTCTCCTTTGACGAAATATGCAAGAAAATAATCTATTCCGTCTCAACAGTAGTAGTAAAAAAAACTGCTGCAGTTAGTTTAGTTGTTTTGGAACCCTTAAACGTCATATGGGGGCGCCAATGTCATTTTGTTTAGGAGTAAACAACGGCTATTTGTAAATAATGCAGCGAGAGAGAACCGTTAGTTACACGTGCCACAGCAATTAGAGCTGGTTAATTTTAGAGCCCGATTCTAGGGCGATTCGGCCGCTCTGCATGGCTGCGAACTACCGGAACAAAAAAAAAAAAGAAGATGAACGGCATTCCACGCGTCGAAACTCGAGGAATGCCATGAGTGGGATGGTTCGAAGAACAGCTGGTGACGTTAAATTACTTTCCAAGCGCCACGGACGCTGCGGTATGCCGATTTTTTTTTATGTATAAAGCGCCGTTTTATTTCATACCGGAACAGACACATTGCGCGTTTCCGCTATTCCAGAATTTCATTGCACTTCCCGCGTGAGCTCGTCGAGATGACGTACATCGCATCTATGAGCAGCTGGAGCAAAATAAGTGTAATAAAAATAAATATTTGTAAGGTGCAAGGGATTGAGAGAGAGTTGCTATTCTCTATTGCATGTTAAGAAATGTAGGCCAATTAAGCTATTTCCTAAAGCCGATCACTCTCCACTTCAGCACAGCGACGTACGCTGTGGAGAATATAGACGAGTGGGGAAGAGGAGAGCCGCAATCATGGCGAGCAGAGAACCTTGTTTTGCTGTTCTTTCCCTAGCTGCAGCGAACTATAATGTTAATGTTTCGTTTAGGGTCAGTCTCACAAGGGCTACACGCAACGAACACTGCTTGTAGACACAGGGGCGGACCCAGAACTCCGTTTTGGGGGGGGGGGGGGCGGAAAATTTGTAAGGATACTATTTTCCCATTCTTTCTCGTGCACCGGGGGGTCCACCCATGTCAAATAGCCCTCCGAGAAGGGGGGAGGGGGGTCGACTTGTTTTTGGGGGGGGGGGGCGGCTGCCCCGCGTCGCCCCCCCCCCCCCCCTTGGATCCGCCACTGTGTAGACACAGCAAATGTAGTCTATAGGTGGCGCAAGCTACAGCCTGATACAAAGAACAGTAGCCACTACCATTGATCTTACCATCTACCCTTTTTTTGAAAGCTTGAGGATCACCAATTGGCCGCCAAAAACATTTGTTTTCAGGCAATACTACGCCACGAAAACCTAACTTTTGTGTTGTCGGCAAAAAAAAATATATATATATATGTGGCCTTTGTGGGAGTAGACAGACAATACGCCTCGCAAGTGGGCTCATTTTCGTCTTCTGCGCATGAGAAAGGAAGTAGCGGTGACGTCAGAACGCCGAGCCCTGATTGGCTGATCGCGGTCCCCTATCTGAGCGTCGTCTGCTCCTTTGCAACAACGTCTGCTCGCAACGTCGTCTGCGTCTGTCTTACCTTTCCTGCGACTTTCGGAAGTGCAGGTCTTTACGAGCGAGCTCGACTTCGCCTTTCAGAGAAGGCAGACGAAATAACTCGAGCGGTTCGTTGTTTTTGTCGAACAACTAGCAGACGCGCATCAAGGAGGGAAGTCAAAGTACTCACTGGCGAGGTGTCCCGAGACGCCGAGGTTTGTTTGCTAAGAACCGAGAGTGAGCGTGTTAGTGTCCGCAAGTTCCCTCCCAAATACTTTTTCCCCCTTTTCGTGTGCGGCAAGACTCCTCATTCTTTAACGGCGTCGGCGGGTTGGCGCAGTTAACGTCGTCTGCTTTACGTCTGCTAGTCAAAGCGATGGCTCCTTTACCTTTCCTGCGTCTGTCGGATATTCACCGCTTTTTCACCGGCGAGAGTCACCGTTGCCTCGGAAAACAAGGAGATGACAAGAGGAAGAGATTGACCTCTTAATCTAAAATTGAGGTCAGTGATCACAGTATAATACGGGAAGGGTTCACAAGGGTCGCGCGGGCACATTCCATTCAGCACGCCAGCCGGTCGTGGGCAGACGGTCACCGAGTCGGAGTGGCTGCTAGGCCTATCTGCCGAGTTCGCTTGGTCGGTGTCGGTGGAATCGTGGCCGTTGGAGCTTTTCCCGGGTGTTTGTGGATCCAGCGTTCTTGTTCGTCGTGGTCTGGTTCAAGTACTTTTTACTTTTTTCTTGCTGCTTGAAGTCGGGACGCGAGAGAAGCGCACGTAGAAAAATAAACGTCCGTTGGTCGTCGCGACCGCGACGCTGTCGGCCATGCTGATTTGATCGTAACAAGTGCGTAGCTTCGGAGCTGTCGTAGGATTTTGTCGTAACCTGCGCAAAACTTACGAAAATTTCGGTTCGTGAATACGAATTTGTTTTTAAGTTTTGTCTTACGCATATTTTTGGCGTAAGATAGTTTCGTGAATCTGGCCTCTCCACTTGCAAAAGTCGCAGGAAAGGTAAGACAGACGCAGACGACGTTGCGAGCAGACGACGTTGCAAAGGAGCAGACGACGCTCAGATAGGGGACCGCGATCAGCCAATCAGGGCTCGGCGTTCTGACGTCACCGCTACCCCCTGCGCGAGAAGCAGACGAACTTGCCCTCCGCATAAGAATCTGTACAACCAGCAAAAAAGTCATGATGTCTTAGTTGAATTTTTTTTTTTATGTTTAGCCGTTACACTTTTATTTCTGTGGCCCACCTAAACAGTGAATTCGCAGGAAGCAAGAAAAACGCATTTTGTTTAGATTTTAGTTGTACCTTTGTCGAAACGGGTTCAATAGGATGGAAATGCTCCAGTTTCGAGAGTGTGATCCCCTTAAGCCTAATAATAGAACAGGAAACATTAATCTGAAGGCATTAACCTATCGTTAAATGAAAGCCGTAATTCGGCATCAACTTTATGATCGCGCACACCGTACTAGAAATGCTGGAACACTAGAGAAAAAATAAGTAAACAAAAAGAATAAACAATTAGATTCCTCGAAGGTTTTTTTTTTGGGGGGGGGAGGGGGGGGGGGCGGGGGATTTTGATACTCCATCTTATCTAACACATTTTTGCGCAGAGCGAAAGCAAATTTGATTTCAAAACGTAAAAAAAACAAATGAAAAAAACAGAAGAAAAAAACGTGTGCCAACCAGTAAAAAAGTTTTAGTGCTTTCGCGTGGGATTACCTGTTCAATGTACAACGAACTCTCTAGGATATCAGAAACGGTGTAAGAAAGAAAATCTGCCGCGTTTAAAACAAGAGTCAAAACAAAAGCGAAAGAAAAAAGAGAAACATCGTCGAATTGAAAATACCGACGGCACGTTCGCACGTACTAAAATTCATTCTTTGGCTACGATGTCGGGCTCTTGGCAGGCCGACAAACGCTGCACAGCCAAGGCACGCCACCCCGCATCGCAGAACAGGATCGAAAACAAAGTGGCAACAAGAACTGCGGCAGAAACGCCATAAATTAGCAAAAGGCGATAACACGTACAGCGCGGATTTTCGAATTCCGAGGTCGACTACACATACTGAAAAAAATCTCGCAAAAGAAACGAGCAAAAGAAAAAAAGACACCTTAAAATGATAGAAAAAAAAATGGCTGCCTATGCTCGCGAAAGGGTGTCCCTAGACCGGTTCGTCTTTGAATGGATCGAGCAAGAAGTAGGCCTCACCGCATACAAGTTCGAACAGTGCGTGCGTCGGATCATCATTCTCAACGCCTGGTTGGTTCAGGAGCTCCAAAGATTGAAAGAGTATGGCACCTTCCGACGCAGCTGATTGGATCAGGTAGCTCAGGGAAACGCGTGACGTAGCTCATTCGCTACACGGCATTGGCAGGCTGGCTTCGGCCTCTGCTCCAGTCCGTCTCGGCGTGAAACCAGAGTCTTGTCGCCCGAGAAAGATTAACATCAATTCCCACTTATCGTAACTCCCTTCCTAACTCTGGATCAAAGTCAAGGTCAGGAGCAGTGAACTCTGCAGGTATAGGAGCCGCGCGCACGCACCGGGGTATCTGGTATGGGGGGGGTGATCTGAGACTGCGAACCGTAGCCAATGTGGACCGATTAATCGCTGTGGCCTCGTTCCACTACCCGAACAACCAGCCAACACGACAAACAATTTTCTTTTTAAATCTAAGGTGTACACCATGAGCCTAACCATAGCAGCGCAAGATTGTTAATGCTGCTACAGACGTTTCATCACCATTTGATTGAGACCGAATTCGCTACAATTCCTTACGGCGAGATGGTTGCCATAGCAACCGAGGTCCTCGCAACGCCTCGTAGTGGAACGCCTCGTAGTGGACTTCCGGCTTGTACTTTGACCGCGGGCACAATTGCAGAGATTTGTGATACATCGAATAGACGTTCTACTATAATGTTGGAAACAGTGAAAGCTAGTTCAGAACTTCAGGCGCTCGCTTTTAGTTGTAACCAGTGCTGTAGGCGTTACCGGAAAAAAAGAGAAAGAAAAGTTACTTCTTACTTGTAAAATCCCAGGAACGCGTTACTGACCTACGTTACCTCAAAATAAAAAGAACGCGTTACAGTTATCGATAAAAAGTAATGCACGTCACTTTTCCCTTACTTTTTATTTACAAATTTACAGCAAACTTTGTTTTTTTTTTTTTTGCGACAGCGTTTTTTTAGATTGGAAGTCTGGGACAAAAGATGTGGGTGTGTTTCTTTTTTTTTAAGTGGAGCTTTTTGCGGGGAAAAGACAGGCAAACTTTTGAAGGTATGTGGAGAATGAGTACAGTAAGGAATGACTTGGCGCTCATACTTCGTTTTAGCTTAAGTCCAGACGCAGCCGATTCTACGAGCTAAATGGGACCAATCATGGCACTGTAAAATGCGCAAGTCACTACGCCCCTCTTTTTTATGATTGGTTCAGCGATGATAGAACACGTACAGAGACATGACGAACACCGTGATGGTGAGCTTTTGACTCTGATTGGTTCCATCAGCTAGTAGCGTCGGCTGCTGCTGGACTTGGAGTCGTACCAAGTATAGAAACACAAAAAACAAAAACAAATTTAAGCATCTTTTTTATTTTCCGGGTTTTGGAAAATTATGATGTAACGAGTAACGTAACCACGTTACTTGTTACTTGAAATAGGCAACGTCACCACGTTACTGTACGTCACCCGTTACTGTAATGAAAACGTAACTGAGTACTTTAATACGTTACAAAGAAAAGTAACGCGCTCCCGGTAACGCCGTTGCTTGTAACACGTTGCCGCCAACACTGGTTATAACCGAGTGCGCTGCGCGCCTTTCTGCTCTCTACGACGAGACAGGCCCAGACGAGAGCACGTTGGCGCCATCTCTGAGGCAGCCTTGGAACTCACATTGAACTATAGAGTGAAGGTTCTGCAGTATTCGCGAGGTCACATGTAGGTCCCATCTACGACAAATCGCCGCTTATGATATTGTCAAGAAGTTTTCTAAACCCACGCGGAAAGAGTGATGAACGAAAAAGAAAAGCAATTGCGTCGTTCCGAATCACCTCCAAGCGAACACATTTGAGCTTAACCGCAGAAACATTGTGTGCAACATCGGAACACACAGCCGCCCTGATATTGAACAATATTTTTCAGCGCGCTGTGAGCCGGTACATCAAATAATACGCACATTTTTACTGACATAATGATAACGAACAATTCGTCCTGGATGACAAAATTTTTTATAGTGGCGAAGCACCTCGCTTGTTTTTCTAATTACAAAAGAAAAAAAGAAGCCGGAATTTTTGTTCTCGCTCTCCCTCTCGTTGTCTGAAAGTTCCTGACCCACTTTTGTACACTAAAGAATTTTTCGCTTGATTAATCTTTACTTCTCAAGGCCATAATAAAAAAAATATAACAGTTTTAAACATGGAAAAAACTTACAAACACGAAACCTTTTTCTTTTTTCGCAGAAAAATTAAGGTTATTGCTGGTAAGAGTGCGAGCAAGTGATTAGCAACCAGTGCGCTGGTCAACTGCGCGCCCGTTCCAGCATTGCAGTGAAGTAAATCAGTCTATGGTAATAGTATGAACCGGACTGTTACTAAGACCGCCGTAAAGATGAGGGGTGTCGGGCTAGCTGGTTGCGTCCTATAGCAGTCCCCATTCGCATGCTGCCAAACATACGTACTCGAAACGCAAGTAACGCAAAAGTAACGTTCGTTATTTTTGAAAAGTAACGGTAACGCAGTCATTGTTTGTAAAAAAGTAACGTAGCTCAATAACACGTAAATTTTTACCAGGCTAACGAGTAACGCTATTTCGTTACTTTTTTTCGGTAACGGGCACTATACTGGTCGGAAGCAAAGGTAAAACCGCATTTATTCTGGAAAAATGCGTACAGCGACCGCCACATGGGACGCCAGTTTTTTTTTTTTTGCGCTTGTTTTGCGTTCGGTGCACCGCAACGGGTGGGGCTACGTTGAAATTTTAATTAGCGATCACGACGCTCATAGCAATAAGGTCGAAAGAAAACTTATTAGACCTATAATTTTCAAGGTGCCTACATTTCAAAACCCAGCGTTCTTTCGAATTTAAGGACCTCTTCAGCTTCACTTTTAAGTAGTTTGTCAACGCTGCCAAAGGAATGACATTCGACAAATATTGCACCCACCAGGTAGCGCTGGGAGCTCGTTCTTTAATTTCCGTGCATGCGCATAGTAGTCAAACCGCAGTCGAACGCTTGTCCGACTTTGTGTTAAAGGTCGAAAAATTTGAACCCGATCGAACTCGAACTTCGGTAAGTTCAGTGACACTCCCAGTGAAGTGCATGGATTTGTTTGTGCGTCCATGAACTTAGTTGTTTTTGCATGTCGTCCGGAACTTCTATTTTTATATATAATCCAGTAAGGCCGTACTTTGTATATAGTTTATCCGTCGGTAATGAGAAGCAAATCCGGTCCATTTTTTTTTCATTTGCTTTCTTCACTGGTGGGAAACAATAAAGTTCAAAGTTGGATAACCTAGCATTTTACACAAGAGCGCTGACGGTGATGGCCTATGACAACGTACACATTCCTCCGACGTCAGTCATGAAACAATTTCGAAAGGTCGATATTAAGAAACAACATTTAAGCGGATGTCGAGGACTTCGTCCAGACCTTTTTCAATAGAACCCTCCGAGACTTTCGTACTATTTGGCGTCAAGACCTATCAAATATTTAGAGAGCAGGAAGTCTGTCTGCCACAATATAGCGCCTCATGTTTACGTTGTAGATCTGAAGAAAAAATAAAGCTCGCAGGCATGATTATCAACCATAAATTACCATCACGTGTCACATATACGTTACGAAGTTCTCAGTAACCGTAGATGTGCTAATAACGGTTACCAGCTCAAAGCTATACGTATATTGGACTGCTTAAGAAACAGGACGTGGCGTACAGTCTCAGAAAAAAAGAGGGGAGGGGGGGGGGGGTGGCAGTATTGACACCCCTTGTCCCGTATATAACACCCCAAAAGCTAAAAATCGACGTTCAGTACACTGACGTCGAACCGACGGTAATAATTTTCACGAAGGGCTTGATAGTTGAGCCATACAACTTATTTAAATAGCTAATGTACGCATTAAAAGCTACAGGAAAGTACTCAAGGTTTTGTTGACCCTGCTGCAAAACGTTTTTTTTCTTCTGTAGTCTCGACCACGTACATTTGCTATTTAGTAAGTTTGTCACACTGCTAGCAAGTCGCTCGTAAAAGTCGGTAACGTCAGATTGGTAACATTGTAAAAGTTGGTAACGTCGCAATGTAATTCTGGGGTGTAATATTAGGGACAAGGGGTGTAGGTACTACAACCCCCATCTCTGAGGTGTACACCACCCAACACGAACCTCGCCAGTGGAACCCAGTAGCAAAACTACCTTCAGCAAGAAACTCGTATACTAACTCTGCCACAAGGACTGGTACCTGTTCAGGAAGCAGGTGTCAGTACTTTCACCTTGTAAGTGGAATCAAATGAGCGGCGCACGTAGTAAGTAATTACCAGCTTCAAATCTAGCAATAACTACTGGTTATAAAGCTGAGAAACGTTTTCTTCCTTATTGAGCTTATGATAGAATTAGCAGTATGAGTATAGGGCAGTATGTACGACCCGTAAGACTTGAAATATTTGAAGTGCATCTCAGAGCCATTATCTGCGAGTAGGCGAGACAATTATTCGACACTTCTCACCAATAGTGCGGAAGGGGGACAAGTTATACGCAAAAGAGCCGTGTTTCCTACAGGGGCTGCAATCCTGGTGCACGTCCGATGCACGTCCTCGCACAGTCCTCGTGCACCAGACGTGACGTCCGTGCACGTCTGGCGCGCGGTGCTGTATCAGCGCTTGGCTGGGCTCCGGGTTCGCATCGATGATTTACAGACCGAACACGAGCTCCAGACAAGACGCTGACGTAGCGTTCGGCTACGGCAGTCGAACGCTGCGTCAAACGCAAACAAATAATTCAGTGCTTTATCCCCACGAGCTTCGCTCCCAATTTAGCGTCAGCTAGGGGGCGGGATGACCGGAACTCTCCGGTCATCCCGCATTCTCGCGACTCCAGCGAACTCATAGGGGCGCGCTGGTCAGGCAAAATGGCGGGACGAGAGGAGGTCATTTTTGTCGTTCAACACGCGGACCAACCACAAATGTCTTGCACCGGCAGCGTAAAATCGGTGTTACATAAGAAAGCAAAGCGATTTTTCGTGAAGGTAGAAACCTTCTTCTAGTCAGCGCGCAGGGAATGACACGGCGGAAGCATAAAAATAATTACTGGAAAACGATGTTTGTTTCATGGCTGCGCTATGCGTCGAAACCAAGCAGCGATAGCAGACGACAGAGTCAAAACGACCTCCTCTCTGAGCTTCGGCGTCGCCGCTCAGGCGGCGTCGATTTCGCATGGGAGTCGCGAATATCTCGGACCACAGTGGTGCGTTTGCAATTTAATGGCGGACGCTCTCCTGCGGAGATCGGTCGCAAAGTGCGTATGCGCTGCCTTTTCGCGTGGCTAGGATCGGAAAGGCAGGCGGAGACGTTTGCAGACGATCAACGCCTTATAGACACCTGCTCTCAGCTCATATTGCAAACGCGGCTTATAAACCACCTGACCCCAATGGGGCAGTTGGAAACCAATGCAGGCTCTCTACTCCTGCCTGTACACAGAGCGCAAGTTCGTCTGCTTCCTTTGCAGGGGATTGTGGTGACGTCAGAACGCCGAGCTCTGATTGGCTCTGAATAAAGGATAGCAGGGTAGACATCAAGGCCACTAACCTGTCGATCAGAGCCAGTCAGAGCTCGGCGTTCTGACGTAACCACAATCCCCTGCAAAAGAGGAAGACGAACTTGCGCTCCGTATACTGAACGACTTCAATAAAAAAATAAAAAAAACTTTCAGCCTTTTTCTTTGGTGAAGAACGAAGACCAGCGAGCAGTACAATGGAAAGTAATGGCTGGCCGCAAGTCGGCAAGCCAGAGTGGATAGGCGCGCCATCTATGAGCGACGGCGATAACCAGATACTTGGCCTGCCGCAGTCGCTCATAGGATGGCGGTAGGCGTCCAGAGTTCGGTGTCTCCACCTCTTTAGCGCGGGACATGGTCCTGGGGAAACAAGCCCTTAACAGCTCTCGCTGTAAATGACATGGATACCCGTCGCGGAAGCACGGTGATGATTAGAATCAACTCACACCAACAAAAGTTCATTAGCTGATTCGGAATCGAAGTGCACGCTATAGAGACTACAGCTGCAGATCCGCTGCCAGGACATCGGTCGTTCTAGCACAAGAGACCTGCGGAAACAGCACCAACAGCCACGTACATTACTCCAGGCGTGTGGTCACCACGGGCCTCGTCGCGTGCCTCTGTACATTTATACGAAATCGCAGCTATAAAGGGAGACAGGAAACCAACTCGGAGTCATTCCGAGGCTCAAAGCTTGCTCATTGATTCTTCGTGGTAGCTGGAAAATTGGCTTCCTGTGGCGGTTCCGAATTGGGCCTCGGAAATATTTCTGGCAGAAAATGAACTAATGGTCATCACTCGCGAACTGACCATTACAGTTTTGCGTTTTCGTCATTTACCGATAAACACCGAAGTAAACCCCAAACACTCTATCGCCCCTTATCTCGCTTCCTTCCCTTATCGGTACAAGGACGGCTCGCCAAGTACACTTGGGCCACGGAAATGTCCCCAGGTGGCTGGGGAATTTGACGACGCCACTGCCCCGTTTTCTTCAACATATAAACCACGATTTTTTTTTTCGACACCGAAAAACGACAAAGGAAACGGTAAACTTGCTAGGAAAAGAAAATCTCACAAAATATTTCCGAATTTTAAGAACACAATAAACCCAGAAATCATGTAACCCTCAGCGATCAATAATGGGAGAAGCTAGTCAACGACTCCATGACTTCAAAAGTTGCAGCGCTTTTTAGACGCAGGTAAAGAGTTACAAATTCAATATGCAAGGCACATCATCTCAAGCGGTGAGCTGTTCAGCGTTCTCGATGACCGCGCGCAAAGTCAATACTTTACTAAAAAGGCTACATACTGTGCTAAAGACCACGTACAGACTTACAGCAAGAGGCTACAAGAGGCCGTCTTGACCATCAGCATAAAGTTGGAGTTCCAAGTTCGTTTAACACAACATTTCAATCTTCTTTTTTCCCCCGCACAGCCGAGGAATGGAACCACCTCCCCGGTTTGATTGCTACTATAACTGATACTAACCTGTTTAGAAATTCCATCACTAGCTATTTTAGGTGACCCATGACCTATTAGTATTTTTCTTTTGTTTGTTGTATATTTAATATTGTTGACTTGTTACTATATTACTATATCTTTGTTTCATGTATGTGCTCTCCCCCTGCAATGCCTTTCGGGCCCTGAGAGGTACTTTCAATAAATAAATAAAGAGAACATACATGGCACGCTGGCGCCATCTATTAGGTGACCCTGGAACCCTTTCGATCTGAGCATATGAACCTATGTAGACTGAAGGCTTTGCGGTATTTGTACGAGGAGGTCGCGTACATCAACAGTGGGCCTTCGATAGGTCGTCATATATTGCGCGGAAGTACAGGAATTAAGAGCATAAAGTCTACGGGGTCGTCCCCATCTTGAATGGTTAAACTTCCGGTATGCGGAAATTCGTCGGTTTACTTTCGCCACGATACTCAAAGGTGGCCAAGTTTTGTGCGCAACCGTCACGCATGTCTTGTTTTACCTGTTCTATATAATATTTTGTTTAACTGCTTCAAATTGTAATGACTTGCTTTTTCTTTTGTCCCGTATAACGGATACGTAGACTACATGGCTGAGGACGAGGGTATACCAGAGGGTCTGTAGAGTAGTCAGTCATGTATACAGTATACGTTACTTTAAAAAGTAATAGACTATAATTACAATCGAAAAACAAACCGTTAGTTTTCCGATTACTTCAGTTTGCCGAAACGGCAGATATTCCCGCCGGCTTTGGAGGCGTGTCTTTCGTACTTGTCCATTATTGAATTATAATCTCCGAATTATAAACTACTTATCTTCTTAATCCATTAATGTTGGGAAACCATCCTGATGCCGGAGACTTGTGTTCCAGGATTTCTAGGTAAAGGAAACTTGTAGAAACTTAAGAGCGCTATCAGAAATTGGGAGGAAAAATAGGTTACAAAATAATTTTAGTACATCCAAAAGCCACGAGATGAATCTTTGAATTACATCCTCAATAAGTGCAATCGCGATTAGCAATATTACTGCAAAAACGTAATCGAATTAAAGTAATTTGATTACTCCATTCTGCAGTAATCGTCTTCTGCGCGCCGCCATCTTTGGGCTGTGAAACGCGCGAGAGACATGCGCAGCCGCTGTCTGCGGAATAGCAGACACCGCACATACGTGCACAACCCAGTGGCGAAGCATTTTTCGCCTGGTTGATAAGCGCTGGAAAGGTTGCGGGTGTCCCCCTTTACGCCAACGACCGGTCACGCCCCACCCGACCGCCCCGAAGGATATTCCACAACGCAAGGTACGAAGGATTTACTGTTCTGCTGGACGAGCTGGAGGCAGCGTCTGTCCTCGGACGAGCTGGAGGCAGCGTCTTGCCCTCACAGCGTTCCGTCACCGACCGAGCCCTGCCCCGCGCCATCCTCTGCTTGTCCCTCAACCTCCGTGAGCCTATGTCTAGCACCCTCGTCGTTGCGATATGTCCCATACTTCGTTTCCCAGCTTGGGTCCAGACGCAGCCGATGATACAAGCGCGAACTCCGGGCTCTTGCCAGCGTCCCTCGCCAAGCACGCGCGCTCGTGCAGTACAGGCAGACCAGTTCAGGGCCACACGCTCGTGCTTGCAGCATCGGCTGCGTCTGGACCCAAGCTGATTCGAAGTGATAGTCCTCAATACTCCTGTTCTAGCCTCGAATAACAACGAGCTTCCCGTAAATTATCAGTACCAGTGTTCCTTCCTATCTTCCTCTGCTCGTCCAAGTCAAGGTCTGACTTTCGCCGTCGCATTATTTCCTTTTACATCCTTTTCTCGGCTTCTTTTACTTTCAATATCAGTCGAAGTTCGGTCAAACTCCGCGTTTAAAGTTCTGAAAAAGTCGGAGCTGGTCGAGCTCGAACCTCGGCAAGTTCGGCACGTCGCCAATCACGACGACAGTTTCTCCGTGCACGGCGATTATCTTCTCAAGAAGATGGCGACAACAATTTGAAAGCAACCCCAGCCACACCTTCTCCGCGTCACGACGACGAAATCATCGGTGCAGCGGCGCTATCTCGCATGGCGCCGCTTTAGTTCTTGCACTCCCGGTAGCGCAAGCAGCTGCAGAAACAAAGAGAGCCCAGATTTCAGAGAGACAGCCAACTCAAACCGGGAACAGCGTTTGCGGCGAGGACTCCAGCGCAAATTGGGATACTCGAGCGCATGCGCGCGTCGTCTCGCGGCGAGGAGGATAGAGATCGGAGAGGTTGAGCAAAGCCTCTTCGATCTCTATCCTCCTCGCGTCGATCGTCTACGCATTGCAAAACGCCGTTCATAAACCACGTAACCCGGATCGAGCAGTAGGAGACACTCTAAATCTAGGCACTCTAGAAAAACATCGCGATTCGGACTGTGCACTGCTCGCACGCCCATGCGCTCATAACTCCAAAGCCATTCCACTCAGAAGGTGTGGCGAGTGTCTACCAATGGATGGAAAAGTGACTCTAAAATAAGCAACAAAAAAAAAAACAACGTTTTTTGTTTTTTGCGAATCGGAGGTCAATATACAGGGTGTTCGGTAAATCTCAATCCCTCCGTGTAACGCTCACGCCACAATCCTAAAGGCACGTGCATTTCTCGTTCCGATGGCGCTACTTGAACGCGAGACGCTTGAAATCGAGAGCTTTCAATCGTTCCGATTCCAACTAAAAATTAAAAAAAAAAAATAAGAAGAGCTTGCAGAAAACTGACATTACAGGAACCATGCTGTGTTTTCTACCGTCACGCAAAGGCGGTGGCTTTGGTTGCGCGATGGAGCACACGAAGATTGCGAGCGTGCGGAGTTCCTACTCCCTATTTTGGGTAAACAGGCTTCGTCCACGAGCATCATTGCAGGACATTTTGTTTTTTCCTGAAGAATAACGAAATCTTTATTAAATCAATAAAACAATAACGTAGATGCGTGATACTGATAGAGACCGGTTATAACGAAGTCAACGGAAATCACTTCGCTATATCCGCTACTTCGTTATAACCGACTTCGGCTATAACGACGTGCAAAAGGGAATGGGAAATCGTGATCGCTTCGCTGTAGCCGCTATTTCGTTATAACCGACTTCGTTATACCTGGTCTCGACAGTGTACGTTAAGCCTAATTCAGATTGGGCGATTTTGCATGCCCATTCGCAGGTGCAACGTCGCAAGTAAATGACTGTGCCATGGGAACCAGGTGGGCATAATACTGCGGGAATCAAACGATGCTTCATTTCCTATGCTTCCAGAACTGCAAACAGAGCCCGTATATATGTAGGGTCTCCGTAGAAACTGGTAACACCGAATGACGCAGCACTATTCGACCCCTCGGTCCCATATACGCGTACAACCCTCGCGCATATTACGCTTCTACATTATATGGTGGATCGAAATTCACGATTCTGCAAGGGTGGCTCACTGAACCCAATGCCATAGTATATATCGGGACTGAGAAGGAAAAATCACATATTCCCGAGGTTCTATTAGCATTAATATTGTATTATGGTCATTTATATACTCTTCCGGGGAATATGTCACGATCCGCCCCGCCATTTGTTTCGACTGAAATATCTTGTTTTTCTTTTTTACGAAATTTTACAGAATTTTATGTACAAGAAAGAAATACGCCTTCATTGTCTGTAGACTGTCTTTTGTACGATGTATTAGGCAGTGCGACTGCGGCGCATTGCCAACTATAGGGGACATTCTGTGGATGGTGGCGGTAGGTGCGAAACTTTGTTATCAATATGACGCCCTGTCCGGCGCTGAGGATAAAAAAAAAGTTTTCAAGAATATATCAAAATTCTAGTTGATTGGTGTTTAATGATACCAGGTCAATTACAGTCCCCTGGAACATTACGATCGTCTGTGAAGAAAAGTAGAAACAGATAATTTTGTAAATGTGACCCTAAAAATTCGTAATAAAGAACATCGAACAAACAACAAGAACAAAAAAGAAACTAGGCGCGTCTGAAAGTTTATTTACTGTTTATTGACATTTCATGACTCATCTAAAATGGCCCCGGGGGTACATCGCGATGGTTGTGGTTCAGTCGAAATTCTCATTTTACGGCGTGCGCCGAAGCTTGATGTCCAAGAAAGCTGGTGATGTTAGCCTAACTGTACGGGCCAGGCCATTTTCTGCTGACGTGTTTCCGCAATCGCGACAAAGCTTTCGCTGGTCCACAAACGCCTGGTCTCAACTCGCTTTCTATCTTTCCATACCCGTACTTATGCACCTACATTTTTCATTCTGCGGGTGCTTGTCTCAGAAAACAGTTTGTCAAAAGTTAAATAATTAAAAAAAAACAAAAAACAAGATAACAAAACGATATCAAACATTTTTTTTTGTTTTTTACTGAGAGTCATTTGTCCCAGCGTTCAAAGTGGGGTCGGACAAGTACTTATTACGACATACACTGACTCCACGTCGTTTGCACAAACTACGAGCAAGTGACAATTGTGTCTATCGCGTCTCCAGCTCGTTGCTCGCCCTCTGCGGCGGAAACAGGAAGCGCTCTAGTGAGGGTCCTCCGGTTCTCATGCCCAGCGGGCACGGCGGAACTGCTCCCAATCATGGCTCGCGAACAGTCACTTATGGATGCAAACAACACTCTTCAGGGTTCCAATGTTGTGCTGCAGACAGTATGGGATTGAATCTTACTAGAGAGTTTTAGTATCGCGTAGAGGACGCAGGCACTGCTGCCGCTCCACCTGCGCCCTTCGTATGCCCTGCTCCGATCCAAGACCGCAATTTTGGGCTCCGCGCACGCGCAGTGTGGAACACGCAACGCCAACGCAAACACGCAGTGCTCGCGTTGGCCCGTATGTGGCAATACCAAAACTCACTACTGTTGCACCGGTTTTCCAACGCCAACGAAACGTGCGGCAGTGAGCTGACGTGCAAGCCGGTAAGCGTTCCTTCGAACTGGAAAGGCCGAGATTGGCAAAACGACGGCGCGTAAAAACAAAGTAAAACAAATGTTCCGAAAAGCTTTGCAATAAAAAGAAACAAAAAAAGCACGGAATTTGGTTTTTTGCAGTTTGGGACATCTGGTCCGGAAGAATTAGGGCGAATTCGGAAGTTTTGTCAATTGTCCAAAGCCGCGTAACTTTATAGAACGGTATGCTTTACCCAGAATTAATGTCATTTTACACGGATTTTTCGGACTAGCTAGAATGTTTTCATTGATTTTAGAGTATTTTTATCTTATAACTTGTTAACTAAAAGTGCTGGAACTGGCACTCAGTGATGGTAATTTGACAACTTTGGATTGCCCCAGTGGCTCGCTCGTTTGAAATTAGATTATAAACAAACAAATTATATTAGAGCTTGATTAAACGACGTATTAGAATATCTGAATGCCTGAATGCATATAAAGTCCTATGCGTCACGTGTTGCCTTAAAGGGACAGTGACATCCCCAAAATTTTTTGTTTATGTTTTGCCAGGTGGTTTATTATGGTGTCAGAAGACTACCCGATCGATATTTTGCTGCAGCGTCACGTATAATTTAATAAATCAGAAAAACGCAACTGCTCGAAACCGAAATTGAACTGGGGAGGAAGAAGACATAGAGCGGAGGAGACGGTTACCAAAGATCACGTGGCCGTGCAGATTTCTTTTTTTTTTTTTTCAATTTCAATAAACACATTTACTAAAGTTCTATGAAGCCACAAAAATGGGTGTCTTATTTTCAGTATATTTTTAGTATTGAGTTTGTGCCTTCGATGACCCAGGACTCCGAATATTTAGTGGTTGTGCCTAGACCAGAGGAAACAGCTCTTGACCACGGAAAAAGATTTTAAGCGCTACTCAAAACGGCAAATTATCGGTCGGTGGTTTTTGGGCGAAAAAAAACATAAAATTTGTTTCGAGCCGAAATTTGTGTTTTGAGTAGTTGGGCTCTCATGTGTTATGTACAAATAAAAATATTGGCGAGCATGAATACCCTGTTAGTGTCCCTTCAAAGGGGCGATGGGCAAATATTTTTGCGCTTTACGCCAATACCGCTTGAAACAAATCTATGACGTTAGTGACTTATAAAAGACGCGCTTGTATTGTATCAGACGCAATCGAAGTCGAAAGAAAACGAGCAGCGCTTACTCCCTTCAATTCGCAGCCAGAACAAGCGGCCACGTGATCTGGAGCCGATTATACGCCGCCAATGTTGATCACAACCACGCGCTGGGGGTTGGCAGAAGCACAGGACAGCCGCTTAGTTCCAGACATTGTTACGATTCGGCTATTGTCATTGCAGCGATTGAAACAGGCCACTACACGAATGCTTGTCGAGCTACCGATCATCACGAGCCCAAATCGAGTGCGCACGCAATGCTCGGGTCCAATCTATGAGCCGGCATTCAAATATCGTCACTGGAGGATACTGCGAGCCCTTCAGCTACGTCATCAAGTTTTGCGAAGGAGAGATTGAAAGGAAAAGCTCGCCTTTGTCCTTGAAATTACACCGTAACAAACAAGTTTCTTGGTAAGTGACGTTGCGTGCGAATCTACTTCTGGCTTCCACTAACGCCGCTAAGCAAGTGTAATGTAAAAAAAAAAAAAAAATTGAAAGCGAATATTGTTGCACGGCTTTTTTAAAAGCACACACACTTCGGTTGTTTGACTCCGGTTACGTTTTGGGGGTTTTGTAGTGAAAACAGCGTTTCTTAATTTATACGTTTTGGAAACATATTCTACACTCACCACCCGTGGCGATATTTTCAAAATTTGGATTGATTCCATTACTGTTGTCCTGGGAATAATGCCAAAGCAATTAAAAATCTAAATGCCCCGAAAACACATTAAAGGGCCCGTATTTCATTATATCACACGATAATTATCTGAGTGAGCAATTGCATCAAGAACACACGAGTATCACCCTGATCTTTTGAACATATACAATATTTTGTGATACCTCTAGTGCAGGGGTGCAAAACTCAAAAATGACGCGGGCCAAAGATTGTTTATTGGAAACTGCGGGGCCGCACCTAGTGTGACACGTTACACCCTTTTGCTGCAGACAGGTTTTCAATATCCGGCATCATCGAACTGATGGCAGTCTTCAGCACATCTCGCAGTGTCATGTCTTGTTGTTCTTGTTGAGGGTCATCAGTGAGAACGTCTGAAGGTCAACGGGTTCGGATGCTTTCTGCCAAGTCAACGGCCGCAGTGCATTGAATGACACGGTGAGCGGTTTCTGCGCTCAGCCGCGGGCCGCGGGCCACACAGAAGTGCTGCGGGCCGCATGCGGCCCGCGTGTCGTATGTTGTGCACCCCTGCTTTAGTGTGTATGAAAGACCCCCTCCTTAAAGGGACACTGAACTCTTCAAAATGTTTTAAGGTGCCCGGATCTGACACGCATGCAAAAAAATAAAGTTTCCACTAACAATTTCTTCAGCTTAATAATTACGATATGAGACACATATTGAGTAATGCCCGTGCCACACGGTAATCGCGCCATTTACAACGAATGACATTTGTGGGATCGGCGAATCTGCTCGCAATCTGTCGCGCGTGGACTGCGCTACGCCCGGAGTGTCGCGCGCTGATTGGCCGTCCGCTCAAAATGTCATTCGTTGTGAATGGCATTCGAGTTGCCCGTATGGCACGGGTATAAGGAGATAAACCAAAATCATGACCTACAACAAGAAACTAAATCCAAAATAGAAGCGAGTTTCGGTTTCATCCCAGATTACGCTAAACACCGTTTTTGTTTTCAGGATGAAGAGGTGACCTGCGCGCGTAACGCACTAGCTTCCTCGCAGCCGCTGGAGAATAATTTGCGTCGCTCAGTGAAGCCAGCACACCAGGCAGGCTCAGCGAACGGTATGCCAGCACGCATGT
>JAZHYW010063106.1:0-20756 GCA_037355805.1 Ixodes ricinus
CTGAATGAAGTATCTGTCACTACTATAGTCTGTTGCACATAGAGTTTCTCCAGGACTCGCCACTCAGTTTGAGACCCTCCGGCCTTGATTTCCAGATGTTTCCCAGCCCGTTTAAGCCCCTTGAAGAAATTCCCGGGTTTCCACGGTCGGTGGAGACCCGTGGCACATGCCTTCGCAGTTGTAGGCACTCGTCCTGCGAAATCCTGGCAGGCATTCGCAGGTGTAGGCACCAGGCGTATTCACGCAGCGTAGTACTTGCGCAGTGGTGGCCGTCAAATCCTCCCTCTTTCAGGCATTCGTCAACGTCTGCGAGAGCCGCGAAGTGTAAGTGTATACGCCTCCCACGGAAATGGAACGACACCTCACACTAGTCGAGAAACCCTCCCTGGTGTCAGTGTTGGTTTGCAAAGCAGTGCAGAAGCACACAGTCTTTTAAAACAATGACAGAGATACTAGGGAGACATATGGCACGTAGTTACACTTCAATCCACGACTTAGACCTTCTAAAATAGTGCTTAGACCGGAAGAATACTTGGGGCCGGGGATGGTCGAGAAAATATGGAAGTTTGGGGAACCCCAGGTCCTGAAGAACTGGGTGTAAGGCCTGTGCATAGCGACCAAATAATGTTGATATAACAAAACATCACAGAATGTGAGGAGCACCAGAGGACAGAATAAATAAAAAAGAATTACCATCTTCCCGAGGGGAACTATGGGGTGATGCGGAGCATCGTGTTGTTTCCGAGGAAAGAGTCAGTTGCGTGCTGACGTCGAGAGATGGCGCCACCGACTGCCCTAGCGTTACCCCTACGCTGCCTCGTCGCGGCTCGCGGCAGAGAAACTTGGAACGCTCGCCGTTTATTTTTTTTTTCACACTTGAAGGAGAGGAGACTAGAGGAGGAGAGTTGCGCGTGCGCGCGCGGGTGAGGAGAAGCGAACGCACGCGCAGTGCACGCAGCTGGTAGAGAGAGCGAGCGGAGAGAGTAACGCGCAGCTGTTGGAGAGAGGGAAGGAGGAGAGTTGCGCGTGCGTAGTGCGAGTGCGGACTACGACGCCAAGGCCGCGGGACATAGGCCTGAGCAAGAGATGCTCCGCATCTAAAAAGAAGCTCCTAACGACAAAAAAGTAAAATCTGCTACCTAAAAAAACTTTGTTTCCCCAAAGGACGCTTTCCTGCCAAGCACTGGTGCACACCTGGAAGAGCGTTACGATGTAATGTTGAGGAACAGGTTACTGTTAGCAAAATAATCAAGCCCCTACATTCCAAACCATCATGGCTACTCCCAATGCCTCAGTTTAGGTCTGCTTAAAATTGACCTGCATCTCCACGTGGTGAATGATGTTGATTGGGGCGAAGCTCTGGTGGTGCTTGTCTGCGTAGATGCTGAGCCGCAGCATGCCGAGCCTTTCGTTCGTTTTCATCCATGTCAGAAAGAGAATGTGTGGTGTGGAACGTGGTTATATACGCATTTGAGCATTTGACCGCAGCGCCCTCTCCTGTATAGACGTTGAGCGGCTACATGCAACGTTTCATCCATGACATCCCCAACTCTTGAGCTACTACATCATCTCGGAGCCCCCTACTCGTCCCGCAATCGTGGCCGAGTGGTTAAGGCGATGGACTAGAAATCCATTGGGGTCTCCCTGCACAGGTTCGAATCCTGTCGACTGCGCAAAACATATATATTTTTTTCATCATTTTTTTTAACCTTTTTTTCGTCTTTTTTTTTTTCCTTTACACGAGCACGTGAGCTTACGAGCAGGAGCACGAGCACTGGACGCCAGACAGATGGACGGACATGGTTAGCCCCTAAGGAGCTTCGCCCCTAAAAGAGCCATACTTTGACACGCCATAGTCAAATGTGCTGCAGTATTTATGGCAATATAGAGAAAGCTAGTAGTTAGACAAAGAGAACCTCAGCTCGGAGCACGCGCAGTGAAAACTCCTCGCCACGGAATCCAGGCATCCTGGCTCGATTTCCCACCCCCTGCCCACATTGACTTGTATAAGCGTAACACGCGTGTCTGGTCGTGCATCGACTTAGTGTGATTTAGGCTGAAGACTCGCACAAGTAGTAGCACTACATAGATTCAATTTTCATCTACATCATGAACCAAGTGTCGCCATACTATGGCAGACCAACCATGCACTGTCTAAACCTCTAATTTACGAGAGAACTCAATCTTCAAACTTGATCTTTTTACATTGTAAGGTACAAGTAGGATTCAGGATGGCGGGGATACCGCACGGGGTGCGTAGGTCAGTGTGGACGTGCACCTCACAGGACCTGCCATTCCCCTTGTAGCCAGTGTTGCACTGGCAGGCATACTTGGTCTGGAGGCTGATGCAGGTTGCATTCACGTCACAATCATGGCCCCGACTCACAGTAGTCAACGCCTGCACGGGACAACAACGACATCCACGGTTTACAATCAACCCCAAAGAGATATCAAGTCCTCGGCAGACGTAATGTTCAGACAAGGGATCCAATGGGCGACAGACGTGGATGTCTTTCAACAAATACAGAGAATGGTGCAGTCAAACTAAAAAGTGCATTGACAATCATTTTTTTTTTCTTTTAGACCTGCAGTTCAATATGTTAGTAGGGGCTAAAAATTTTCACCTTATATCTTGGTATTTAGTCAATAGGAGAGGAGAAGTGCCCATTTGTACAAACTTTTGAATGCAAAATGATTTATTGTGGTATAACAGTGAGATTAGGGAAACTCCTAATGAGGGAAGTCCTCAGATTTAACTGGCTGCCTTCAAAATAATAATGTTAAAGCACGGCTTTGTACACTAAAGTGATGGTTGGAGTAAGAAATTCAGAACTGCAAGGTTGGAAGAGAATAATTGAGACAACTTTTAGACTTTCTAACAAGGCCAGTTTTTGTTGGGAGGTACATATACCACAGAGCAGCAGCGTAGACTTTCCATTTTCCCTGAGGAGGGGGTGGGGGCAGGCTGAGAAGTTCTCCGCGGGCGGGGTTACATTTCAGCACAATTGGTTTTACACCGGTATCAGTAGTTAATTTTGGGGGTACATTTACACCGTATGTATATCGCCATGCGTCCGTCGCTGTGTGCGTATTTTGTTTACATGCCACTACTAGGAAGCTCGTTACATGGCACGTAAAACAGCATCTCGGTAAGGATCATGGCCCGGGGGGGCTCTGCCCCCCTGGATCTCACCGGGGGGCACGAGCCCGGATGCCCCCCCCATAGTCTACGCCTATGCCCAAGAGTACGGCTATACATTGTTAGATTATAGACAGCCGATTGTTTACGGCCACAAAAACAAAGACAATGTTGATGATGACGTGTAGAGAAGGACCTATAGACACACCTGGACAAAACATGCAGCATTCCCCCGGCACGCTGAACCCTTTGAGATTCGGGGCATGTCAGAGCTGGGCATGTCTTCTGGTCAATCCTACGGCATGTCATTTGTCCGTCCTGCAAGATTTGGAGAATCGGTGTGAAGTCTACGCTAAAGTCTTGTAGAGTTGAAAAATTAGAAGCCAGTAAGAATGGCAGAAAACATCTAGACTTTCCAGCATTCAGCCAGCCATAGTTATGCAAGAGCAGATACGTGAAGCCGAAAAACATCCAAGCACAATCTGGTTCCAGTCAAAAAGTATCTGTACTATGACTCCAATCGAGAGACCGGTGATATCCGGAAGTTACAAAGTTTTTGCGCTGGTCACTGTAGAGAGGCTCTAAATATAGTCAGGCATGATATTTATTTCATTAAAGGGTGCTCCAATATTCGTTAAATCAATTACAAACATCAACACGAAACTTGACGCCTAAATTTCAGCAAGTATGCATGGCTGGTCGGTCATAACGTCAGTTTGGGCATGGTAACGTCCGAGTCGCGGGCACCGACTTATTCCAGTTTTGATCAAAATGGTTGGTGGCACATAAAAAGATAATTGTGGAAGAATTGAGCTTCCCTCAATACCGTAAATCTTGTCTTTCTTAGAACGAAATTATTTTACTGAGACAGCAGTCAAGATCTGTCGTGGCTCTCTTTACACACAGTTACGTCAGGGCTTCTGCCGTTGCCAACAAAAACGCAGCTGGGCTGTATAAAATTGAATTACTTGCACGGCGGAAGATTAAGAATTCTGAAATTTTGAGGATGCTATTCCTAAAGCTTAATGGTTATGTAATTTGGTTGTTTTCTAAAAGACAAAATTTTACCGGACAATTCCTCTTAACCTCCAATTGTATTGTAGCATTTTTTGGCTGATTCGTGAACATGCACACCATTTACTGCAGTGCATACTTTTACTCAAAGCAACCTGACAAAATTATTCAGCAAGATCAATTTAGCTATCAACCCCATCCTAGAAACTGTTAACAAAAACCCTGAAAACCTGCCTTCATCAGCATTTAGGCATTCCCATCCATACTGCACCCTCAAAACCAAAAGCAAAAGCTGGAAGCTAAGCCAGTATGCAGAGCGCAAGTTCGTCTGCTTCTTTTGCAGGCGTTCTGGTGACTTCAGAACGCCAAGCTCTGATTGGCCTCTGACTGGAAAGATAGTGGATGAGACGTCTGAAGCAAGGCCAATCAGAGCTCAGGCTTTCTCTGACGTCCCCACAACCCATGCAAAAGAAGCAGACGAAATTGCGCTCTGCATATATAAAATACTGAGTGACCTGCACATTGATCTCAAAGGTTGTTTGCACAAAGCAGGGTTGAAAGACCGCCTGGTCATGGGGTCTTTCAAGTAAAGCATGGCTCCCGCAAGTCGCTGCCGGAAGACTCTCTGCTAACAGCGCAAAAAGAAGTGCACATAAAGAAACGGCGTTACTGCACGCTACTCCTAAATGCGCTAGATACCAGGGATGGAACTTGGGTAAGCAGCTTGGAGCAATCTTGGGAGCAGAAAACGCAGTCTGGAGCAAACTGGGAGCAGCAAAACGAGGTCTTGGAGTAAGTTGGGAGCAGCATACGAGTTTTAAGAATGTTAAAATAAAGACAAAGGTCACTGGTTTTGAAATGAAGAAAATATGGCATGCAGGTGACTCCATGCTGAACTTAACGTGGTTATACTTAATTTTTAGTTGCAAATATTTTTCCACAAAATTATGTGCAAATTACACAAAATATATAGAAGCAAACCTGCACAGGACAGTGTGACACGTGATAAAACTGACTCGCAAAGAGGTAAATATAAACAGGTACAAATAGCTTTCACTGCTCAGCATCGACTAGTAAGCGCCCGAAAAACAAAATGCAGGTACAAAAATGGTCTTTCATTTTTCAGAGAATAGTCAGATAATAAATGTCCTTGTACATATAAATCTATTGGGACTTCGTTAATTACTCATGGATACACTTCACTTTTTCGTAGATTCTCAGCCAATTTTGCATTAGCCTCCGCTAACAGCACTTGTCCAGACTCAATCTTATCCATCTCCATTTTCTTTTTCTTCAGACTCGTGATAATCAATAATTGCGCATGCTCAAGCATAGTCCGCTTGACGATGATGATGAAGCGCTGTTCAAGCTGTCGCTCTTCTTCCTGAAGACGAGCTTCGCTTCGTACTTGCATCACTGTTTAGAGTTCCTTCTATATGCTCCCCCGAAGGGGGAGCAGAGTTGCGCATTTGATTTCCCCGCGCCGCCACGCTCGCTTATTCGCCAAAATCCATCACGTGAGGAGCAAAGCATCCGTCGCCGTGCAAGAAAGCCACCTTTACGGTCGCTCCGCCGACGTTTCTGCGCCCCCGGCGTATGTTCCCCTGCTTTCGCCCTCCTTCTCCTCCCTCCTGTTTTCCATGCGCGGCGGCGCGCGCGCGCCGCTATTCGCCAAATTTAGTCACGTGAGGAGCAAAGCATCCAGGGCGTGCGGGAAAGCCGGCGCTATGGCCACCCGCCGAGGCTGAATGCGCAACTCTGCTACCGTAGGTAGCTATACAGGAACTCTATCACTGTTCTTCCTCCTATGCCCCCTGTCGTCTTGCTTTTCAACCTCTAGCCTTTCTCTGTAAACTTTATGAGACTTGTTCACAGTTTGCAGCAGGTCTGCTGTCAAAGGTTCTTTCGTGACATCACTGTCAAATCGCTTCAAAGCCCAACCATGATCTGGCAGCTCGTATCTTGCTCCGTGATACTCCTCACTGCTTGCTCGCCTTCATTTTGAAGTTTTCTGCGGGGCCAGGGCACACGTTTGCTCCACTACTCAGATCTTCAGATGAAGTGACTCCAAGACTTCAGAAAAGCACGGTGAGCATGTAGCAACGGCAGCTAATGTTGGCGGCAGCAACCTTCAGATACAGATTTTTGGATTCAATCCACTGGTGTCACATTTGGGCCGGAAGTTCCGGTGTCAATGTTGCCAACATAAACTGCGAGACGGCCTAATTTCGACGAGGCTCGTTTATAATTTCAGTTTGGGCGCACCTTGGCGCAATTTTGTTCTCATTTATACTTTTGTATCAGTGTGGCACATGAAGTCATTAGGCGCACAGTGGCGCAATTGGCGCAGCAGTTCCATCCCTGAGATACCAGATCGAGCACGTGATCCGGCCTTTAGCCAAAAAGTTTGGAGACCCCCAACATAAAAATGCAAAAGTATATATAAAAAAAAAGACAGTTTGCCAACATGCTTATGTGAAGGAAAAACATCTAAAGATTCAAATGCGGCAACATGGTAGATATCTTTCACACAAGTCTGGTTATATGAACACCTTTTCCCCATCAAATTGCTGAGAGAAACAAAAAGAAAAAAAGAGTTCACTCACGCTGCAGTTGCACTGCACACACTTTTGTGTCACTTGCTCTCCGTGGTCATAGAGAACCTGTTTCAGAAAACAGCGCTCTGAAACACAAAACGGGTTCATGAGGGCATCACATCACAAAGTTCCAACACCAAAAAAAACTCCCACACACTGTGCCGCTGCTTTCAATTGAGGACACTACCGTATCCTATGGTCTATAAGCGCGACATATACACCGGTGCGATGGGCACGACATGTAGACCGGAAAATGTGGTACTTGATTCGCTAATTGCATGTAAGAGCCACTTGCGTAACAAATACCGTATTTACTCGAGTAATAGCCCCAGTGTTTATGAAGAAAACCTCAGAGTTTGCTTTTCCGCGGAGCATGCGGCTTGCCAATCACCGCGATCGGCAGCATGATTCCAGCGGTTTACAGGACAGAGATAACGTCTTGGCGCAAAGATACCATCTGTGAAGATTGCATTTCTATGGAGAATCGTATTCTCGGTCTAGTTATTCGCTATGCTATTTATGCGCAACGCGATGATTGGTTGTATATGTGTTCTGCAGGAAAGCAGACGGAAGGGCCTTGTTCATAAATACAGTCTAAGCTCATTATAACAGACCTGGTTACAACAGACATTTGGATATAACATGCCAATTTGTGAAGTTCAGTTGGTTTTCCTCTATGCACCATTGACTCAACTTCATATCTGCATACAACATACTCCTTTTACAACAGACCGAAATCTTGGTCAAAATCAAGGTCTGTTATAACGAGCTTAGACTGTAGTGCGGCTATTACTCGAGTAAATACGGTAGCTACAAGAAAGATGCACGGCTGAAAGACGGTTTCGAACCGCAGCCGTTTGAAGATGGCCTGATCTAGACGCGTGCCTCTTAATCCTTCTGCTGCAGCGCTGATGGGCAAATACTTAACGCCGGTGAAAGGTTTAAGAATTCAGTACACACTCCACAGCTTTCCGCCTTAACGCTTTGTCACACGTGCAGTCAAAGCCTGGCAGAGGGCAGCGAGCATGTCACCAACTATAGCGCACATCACATCTGCGCAGAGGTAAAATGACTTGCACCAACCTGTGCCACATGCCAGTAAAGAAACTTGTGGCAGATATTTATGCCCTGTGTAGTGAACTTTGGAGCGTCTGGTATTTGAGCCCTGAAGTGAACACATCAAAGCAAAGCCTCCTGCAATGCCTTCTCGAATCTCCAGTAATTTCGGATTCCCAAATAAACTAAAGGCATGACATAACTCCTCTCAAAGAGGGCAGCGTGAATTCGACGAGCTGAATATACCTTTTGCTAAATTAGCCAGGCACCAAAAGGGCACATGTGCGATTACGTGCACCGCATTTGCTGGTGTCTGCAGCAGTAACTCTTCTAAAGCAAAATCTAAAACCAATGACGCTTTGCCCGTGCTTCGTTTTGGTTATTTACTTCTAATCTTTTGTAGCAGAAAAGGTGAGCATGTGCAGGGCATGTGCCCATGCTCCCAGCACTCTCCTTGGTGCTTGGGTAATTTGGCAAGAGGTCAACTGGATTTCTCAGCTGTCTGCCATTTCACTGCAATGTAGCGATGCACGCAGGAAAGAGATTTCTTTTTCGGGCAGACGTGCAGCGGCAGTTTCTCCGAAAATGTTTCTGTCAATTTGGTGGCTATGCACTTGAATACACTCCTCTCGTAAGGACCCAATAGACTCTTCTTGAAATTCAGAGCCACCCGGGGTGGCTCTGAATTATAGGCGGAACTATAGGGGGCAGGAAACTATTTCATTGGACAACGCCCCTTTCACAAGTCACTGCAGTTGAGAGTTGGTCCTTCGATCACCTTATAATTCTTTCTCCATTTGTTTGTTTCATTGGTGCTAACATAAGAACTGATGAGTACAAAGCTGCGACCAACAACTCCCTTGATTCAATTTCCGCCACCGAACAACTTAGAGCCAAACTTGCGCCAAAAGATTGATTGGACCATACACCGAAAAATAAACGCTTATGCAGCCATCGTATCCAATTTGTGCGTTGCATTGTACCGACGTCTCGAACGTACAGGCCTTGCATATATCCTCTGCCTAGTAGTACCTTGAACTTCTTCCTTCATCAGCCTCAAAAGGCCGCCAATAGTTCGGCACAGATACCATAAACTGACGTGATGATAGTGATCAAAGTTCCCAGACTGAATTTCTAAAAGGGATGTATTGGTGCCCCTAAACAAGGAAGGGGAGTATACTCACTGAGGCAGCTGGGGCAGCATTCTCCTGGCTGGAGAACGGGGTGCTTGCAGGGTGGCGTGGGGCAGCTGATTGGCTCGGCACTCCACTTTTCCTTGCTGCGAGAAAAAGGCGACCGGAAAAGAGATACAGAACGACCGCCACTCTCCGGAAGACACGGCAGCATCATTGGACAAGCAAGTGGGTCTTGTAGCGAGGCTAAGAACCCGAAAGTTAGGCATGCATCTTTGTACGGTGTCTATGGAAGTTAACACGTCGGAGAGGAGCGAAGGGTACTCACAGCTACAGGTGCAAATATCACAGTCCTGCTTCCAAATAGAGCCATCGGCCCGGACCGTACCGTTGACTCGGCAGCTCTTTTGGCATTCACATTGTTCAACTGAAGCTATCCTCTCTTCAGCCTCAATTAACTGCAAATTCGAACACAAAGTTGCAATCAAACACAGCGAGCCCACTAATTAAAATAAACTTGGAAAGAAAAAGAAACTTACTATATTTACCCGTGTACTACACAGCAGTACTACTAAAACGAAGATCTTGTTTTTGTTATAAACTAGATTAATAGCTTTTATTACTGGTGCATATGCAGGGGCATTAAAAGCTTACCACAACTTTTTTATTAGAGTGAAGCGAAGTAGTTGTAAACCCATGATAGTAATACACATCTTTGAGACACTGATATAGTAGAATAACTGACATGGTAAAGATTCCTTTGTACATTCACTTTACTACAGTAGGCACCGTTACGCAAACCCGACATTGGCGCTTTTTTGCACTTTTAGGCCTTTAATGGGGGTATTCACTGGACATATTTGAAGGCGCTGTTTAAAATGCATGTCAGAACAAGCACACATTAATAGAGCTGCTAAGACCGGCAACCCTGATGGTCTGGAATGCACATTGCGAAATAACTGTGGAAGTTTGCCATCAGCACTTGCTCAGCAGTCGTGCACACAACTATGGCTGCCAGGGAATACTCCTCACAAGGACTGACTGCCCCGTTAGTAGTTTTTATGGCTGCAGTCAGACTAAAAAGAAATAAAATGCAATTGCTCATACGTGCTAACAATGCCATGCTACGAGTAAAAAGAAAAGCAATAAACATTACACAGACCAATAAAAAGAAAAACAGATTGAGCACTGAACGTAAACACTTTGGACAGAAATCTGTCTAGTTAGGAAAATAATAGACTGACTGAAATTTGAAACTCTAACCAAAGTCTTTTGCTTTGTCCCGAGCTTTTCTACTGCAGAAGCGCTTTCTCTAACATGCCTTAAATTTTGGGCCTTTCATCCCCCCCCCCATGCTCCATACTGAACGGGGCCATTCAAAGTCTCAGTTCTGTCGAGATCGCGCAGGTAAGAAACCCAATCCAAACTCTACCCTCTGCGTCAAATTTATAATGTAAGTCTTTAGTTGATTCACAGACTGCTGGAGCTCCTGAAACTGGCCGCAGGTCGGCACTCTGCGCGGCAAAAGAGAAAACAATTTCGCTTGGCGATTCCGAGAATTCTACTCAGGTTGAAAACTTTACGGAGCAGTATAGTACCATAGTAACTCCAGTGTAGCCTAATCCCAAATAAATTTTCTGCTACTCTCGTCTCGTAACTTGTAAAATGGCAAAGTCCCGGTCTCAAATTATTGTTACGGTTTCAAGTTATGATGACACAAAGTAGAGTCAGGTGCTCAATAAATTCTCGATTGAGTGTCAAGGTAAAACTGCCTAGATTATAAATTTGTGCAAAAATAGATTAATACAGGGTTTCAAAAGAAAATGAGCAGAGATTGCTTATATCGACGAAGAAACTGCTGTCGTGTCAGCCTTTTTAATTTGCCACTACTGCTAAATACTCATGAATCTTCACGCTCAAAAAGCAAAACCACCCTAGAAAAGTTTTTTTTTTTTTTTCACGTGACAAAACGAATTACAAGTGGGGCAAGGCAGAACACACAAATTTTTGGGCTACGCAATTGTGTGCACTATTCAGATTAGTATTTGGACCTAATTTTCCAAATGACACTTGAAATTTCTCTTCTGCTCTATGTAGACCCAGCACAGAACTGTGATAAATGATGACACTCAAAATTTTCAACTTCACTTATTAATTTCTGAAACATAACAAAATTAATGGTTTTATTTTTAATCAATACTGAATCGTAAACATATATATACTTTCACATGAGTAATTAAATACAAATGAAACAACCCTATTCGACACTCGTGCTTGCCCTCTTAGCAGCGATGCGATTGACGCAGAATTTGCGCCAAACTGTGCAAAAGTGCTCACTCGTCTCTACACTAGCCAGATTGTTAGAGTAAGCTTGCGTGAATTTTGCGAACTTTCAACAATTTTACTATTTGATCTCATTACTATCAAACACTGACAGTACTCTGAAGTTTTGCAATATTTCATGTGTGCGTGTCTGTCCTGGCAGGTTAGTCGTCCGTCCTCGTGCTTTGTGGGACTTCCTTATTTCTACTTCATGATACTAAGAAGCAAGCTCACCATTTATGCTAGCTCGTTGAGTGTGCTAGTGAAGTGAGAACCGTGAATGGACATTGCCATTTTGCGTATCTTGCTTCACCGCAGCACACCCACATGCTAAGGGGAAAACATCCTTCCAGAGAGGGACGTGGCACATGGTTTTGAATAAAGCTGTAGCTATTATAATAATAGACTGAAATATTAAGGCAATATCTTTTTCAAACTCTAGATTTAGCAAGGATAGCTGAGTATTGCAAAAAGATTTGTATGGGCTGCTCTATATGTTTACTTTCTATGTCAACTTTCTCTTTTAATTATTACCTTCTATATGGTTTCATCTCTGTTCGAGGGCACAGTCAAATCTCAAATTAGCAGGAGCAGTGGACAGAATCTGGAAACAACCATAACCAGTTTGGTGGGACTGTTTTTAAAAAAGCATATTGATCAATCACATACCAATCTTTGTTGTTATAAAGTTCGATGTATAAAATATGTTCATAATCAAATACAAAAGCCGCGTCATTGGTTACGATCTAAGTACTGCAGTTTTATTTGATCCTTTACAATTTGAACAAAACATAAATTTGGGTGCTCTAAAGTGTTTCTTTTTATTATTTGAACTATATTTTAGGTGGAACATATTTGCTTTACCCTCAATTCTGTACTGAAAATATTTATATATGCACTGCAGCTCATACCCTTCCTCAATGAGCATCTTGTTGCTGTGTTGGGTACTCTTACCTAACAACTAAGCAGCTTGTTCTTTGTTCGTGTGCAATTCGTGCACTGATGCTAACAAAAGGTTTCACAGAAGTGGAAGGCAAACTAGTAGTGTTGTGCGAATATTTGCATTTTCGAATAGTAGTTTCGAATGAGACTCATGCAATATTCGCTTCGAGGGTGAACCGCGATATTTGTAGTTTTCGTAGCGTTGATTGCGGCGGGTTAGCCCTGTTGAGTGCGCTTCTCCTCGAGCACTTGTGTACTGAGGGAAAGCAATACCCGCGGAGCTGCGGGCTTCGTGGCCTTTGCTTCCCGCAGTACGTGTTCTTGGTAAGAAGCGCACTCAACGGAGCTCACCCGCCGCGATTATGAAAGAATGAATGTATGTTAGGCAGCGATGTCTTGACAGCTCGCGCTCATCATTCATATTTGCTTTGTTTTATAAAATCTGAAATAGAAGAAATATTTTTGCACACTGCAAGCATATTTTTAAATCCCTCGATAAGGATAGCTGCGAAAAAATCTCGTTTACATGTCACCGTTTATATAGCTATACTTAAAATTAACTAAGCTTAGTGGTGGACAAACGGAAGGTTGGAATTCGGAAAACCTTCACGAGTTCAGCTGAACATTAGTTTAAGCATGGTGTACGGCAGTGAAACACCTTCAGAAACTACTACTCGACATACTACGATTCGAAAATACCGCGTGGGTCAGCAAGCGGATCGATGGCTCGTTTGATGGGACGGCACAGATCGGGTTCTTAAACGCCATTGCGCTAGGAGTTAACTACAGAGGCGCCTGAGGCTGGTGGTAGTCTTCATGAAATTGTGCAAAGATCAGTGCTCACCGGGAGTAAATCAAGAAAAATCAAAAATTGACGTTTTCCCTATACTTTGCATATACACTAAAATATTATGTTACTGTGGCGCTTATCTGGGCCAAATGAAGTGAAGAATACGCAAGCCAGTTCTATTTTCTTTCCATTTCACAAAGTTTTCAATCGTAGTAAATGCCAGAATAAGCCCATTTTCTGATGATCTTGAGATAAAAGGCGTAGCTTTGCATATTTTTTCTCATAGACAAAAACAGTTTCTACTTTCTTTCTTTGAGTTAAGAAACCCATTTATCTGGGTCCCTTCAAAACCGCCATCTATCCATCTGATCCATGCCGTATTTGTCCAAAACCACTATTTGCTTCGAATTTGCTTTGAACCAGGGTCCACTATTCATTACGCGCATAAAGTAGACATTGTGTTTCAGTCTGCAGTTTGTCGTACAAACCTTAATGCAATATTTGCAGTGGCATGAATTAAATGAAGTGCGTGGGCTCATGATCCAAAAAGTCTCTAAGATAGGACTTAGCTGCTCCAGAAGGTGCTCCAGAAATGACTGACCAATCGCATCACTGCATTAGGCAAATGAACTTGATTGGTGCTTTAACTGCCAACTATACAAAATATACAATCAGTAACTGTGGAATATATTTTTTTATTACAATGAGTCATGTATCCCCATGGAAATTACTAACGAGTCACATTAAAAAATAATTACCATGCCTGAGCTTAAAGGGGCGGTGCAACGATTTTATGATTAAAAGAATTTGCATCTTGCTCATTTCTAGTTGTCGTTTATCGCGGTCCCGGAGGTTAGAGAAAACACCTCCTTATTAAAATGTCGGGATTCCGCGCTGTAAAATCGCAAAGCCAAAAGTCGATGCTTTTCCCCTACCCGCAGCTCTCAAGTGGCAGCCGAAGGAACCACGGCGAGAAGACGACGTGACCGCGCTCGGCTCGGAAGCCGCAGCATAAACGCCCGCCAATGTCAGCGGAGAGAGGGAGGCGGGAAGCGTCCTCCGAGAGAGCACGCGGGGCAGCTGCGCGGCACTCCGAATGACATCACTGGGAGTGCGATCAGGTGTGACCCTGAAGACTGGGAGTGAGTTGAGGGGGTGCCCGAAATGCCAATATTTATCTTTTTTTACGCAACAACTAGGACACGTAGGCGAAATCTGTTTTCTGTTCTTTATTTCAAAAGTGTCAGAGGGCAACTCTCCACAAATCTCTGACCGAAGTCCGGAAATCGTTGCAACCCCCTTTAAGACTTATTTTAAAACTCTGCTTCCCAGAGCATGCACGGGAGATTTTCTTGTGAAATCGAATAGTCCAACAGAGTATTGGATTTTCTTTAACAGTAGGTCAGAGAGGTAAATTAAATGTTAAAACATATACCTGTATCCCTAGTTGAGGACACTGGAGAAGAAACCCGTGAGGTCGGAACACAACTTTGACATCTTGTAATACACCCTGGAACGAGACGCCACCGTTAGCGCAAGGGAAGAAAAATTGAGGCAACAGTGCCATACTTTCAGGCGGTAGTGCCCCAACATGAATAGATTCCGCCCTGTTTGTGGCTGTTCTTCGGGTATAGACAGATGCAGCCAGACAAACATTGGCCTATATTAATACGGAACGCTACTTCTTATTTTTAGAAAACCACCCAGTGGGGCCAGCAGTATGGCCAAGCAATTCATGCACTCTCATACATATCCAAAGCTCCCCTTTAGTTTTTGCTCACACTTCTACTGATGGTGCTTTGTATCGGAGGAAATGTGACCAGTCGAAAACTTATACGGTAAACGAAAAAAAGAGTGAATCCAGACTGTCACAACTTCTAACGGTGCCTTCTATGTGCACTGGCATGTAACTAATATGCCTCTCCCATTCATCAAACCACATGCTGAAGGAAACTTGTCTATATTATGGTTGAATAAGTAAAATAATCAGGGTGTTAATTGCACACTTCTTTAAACTATTAACCAGAAGCTAACATAGTAGTTCTGTGAGAAGCAAGCCTTTTATTAGCTGTAGCCCCCTTTATCTGAAAAGGAACTTCAGTTTGGCTAAACCCATAAATGAGAACTGTTCATACCTGAAACATGATGCAGTAAGCACTATATAGTTATGTAGGCACTGTAGTTTTAGGGTTGGATAGTGTTGCTAATGACGACACAGAAACAGACAGACAACCGGACCACTTCTTGGTTCAACTGACTGCGTACCAAAGAAAAAAATAAGCCATGGGTGCCTAGCAATACGTCATGACGAGGACAGCCTAAATAAAGACAGGCACAGGAAGAAAAATAAAGGACAACATATGGCAGACAAAGAATGACAGGCAGGTGGATTTGTACTTTGTACCACTGGTGAAGCCAGTTACTTTTCTGGGGAGAGAAGGGGAGGCATCTTGCATATTATGGGGGGCTGTGATTGCGGGGATTTCGAGAGAGAAAGGGTGCTCCCTGCCCCTCCTCTCCCCTACTGGCTAGGCCATTGGTCCATACTCCCACAGCTAGCCTGCTCGGGAACCTCCACCAAGTAGGGTCCAACAACAAGGAAGGCACAACTCATCGTTAAAATGGTAGCAGCTTCAGGTCCCTCTGTCCCAGCCAGAGAGGGACAAGTCTCCTGCTTGCAGTGTTCAGGTCTAGCTTCTTTATCACCCGAGAATAGATGCGGTTGCAGTCCACGAACACCCTCGAACACTGTCACCGCTGAGTGCCACCGCCAGCCTGTGCCACGTGTTGTCCGCCAGCCGGTGGGGGAACGTCTCCACCAGCTCGCCGTCTCGCGTGGCTGTAGTGCAGCCGGATCTCGGTCCCGCAGGCCGCTACTTTGAGGTTCGCAAACCTGCGGGCAAGAGCGCAACAACCACAGTTTTTCAAAATGCCATGAATTGCCAAAATGGAGCAAATAGCAAAGGCTGCGATTCCATGCAACTTGGTAGATGGCGCCAGTGTGCCAAGCAGTGCCAAGCAGTGACAAGGGAATCATGCGAGACACGCGAGCAAATGTAAGGACCAATCTTAAGTTTACACGCATATGTCATTGATTTCCTAACCTAAACGCAAACTCCATAAAAAAAGAAAAAAAGACTGCGTTACTGGCGTGTTTGTAAGTGCCGTACCTGAAACCTCGGGAAAAAAAGAAAAATAAAGAAAGAAAAGCTTTACTTCACATTTTTGTCACGTTGGTACTTTTCGAACAAGAGCGCGAATAGAGATGTTGCAGCCCGGGCGCTTTCCCGCAGTGCACGCAATATATGACGGGAGAAGCGCTACCTCAGGGAGGCGGCGGAAAATTAGCCTTAAAATGACATCTAGTATTCCTGTACGACCGGTAACTTGGGTTACCAGGTTATGAGCAGCCGTACACGGCTGCACGCAGGTGCGATGCTCATCCAGTTCAAAACAGGCAGAGAAGGGGACCGAGTCAAAGGTCCGAGGGATTGTGGAACCCGGGCTTACGCTTTACGTGTTCAAAGTAGCCGCGCGAAAATACACGGGGCCACCGATACCCCAACCGCAAGTCGTGATTTTGGCATTTTCCCTCGAAGGGCGTGCACTCACCGGGCGCCGTCGCTGTACTCCGTTGCAGTCCAGACACCAAGCAAAGTTCTACCACAATCATTTCGCGCCAACAAAAGTTGTTAACGCGTGCTATGCGATTTCCCCGAGCATTTTTAGAATGCACGAATACTGCTGAACCACACGTTGGATGAACCCAAGGAGGCTGAAGATTAAACGATTAAACACCTCGAATCGCGCGACAACTTGTATTGTTTGCAACGAGTTTGCTGTTTGCGCCACATAAGATGGATGGGTGGCAGAATGCATACGGGTGAATTTAAGGGCCAACCAGATGGCGGCTTGCATGCCACCTAGCCAGTGAGGCATTCTCACACGTACCCGCCCTGCTCTGAAAGAATTTTTGTCCCTCTGACTGACCGAGCCACTGACAGCTTACGAAACGCGAGGCGTGGAGAATCCCTGCGCATCTTGTCACCGCTCCGGAACCAATAAGATTTCGACACTGGCCGATAAGGACACAGTGGAACGAGTCACGAACCAAGAAGCGCGAACATAAGTCATGCCGCAACTATGCGGAGCGCAAGTTCGTCTGCTTCTTGCACAGGGGTTGCGATGATGTCAGAACGCCGAGCTCTGATTGGCTGATTGAAAAAAAAAATAGTGGGTAGATCTCAAGTCATCTAGCATTGAGGTATACTCACTATCCTTCTAACCATAGCTCGGCGTCGTTCTGACATCACCGCAAGGAGCAGACGACTTGCCCTCTGCATAGGGACAAGTCCAACTGTGCCAAAGTTTTGGGGGTGTGAAGCAATTCGACCTACCTATTTGCCCCTCCGAGAAGGAGAGGATGGTGCCAACGTTCCTGAGTTCTTGCTTTATAGTTGCTAGCATAGTGAATTCTGTGGAGGAGGAAAGGAGCCTGGCTGCCCTCTGGTAGACGTCCATAGGCAATTGCACTTTTCTTGATCGGCCTGAAATAAACAATCAAAAAAGACTTGCATAAAAAAAAGTTTTACACACTGCCACACAATTTGCTTCACGCAGACATTTTCCCGCTAAATTTAGCGGAGAAATTTTCGCACTGGATTTAGCGGTGCCAATTTTTCCCGCTGAATTTGACGGGGAAATTGCTCCACTAAACTTGGAAGGGAAATGTCCTCCACTAATTAAACGTCACGGTGTCACGTGCCGCGACGACCCTACACACGAAACACATCCGAGGGTCCGCTGCAAAACCACGCAAACAATGGCCGTCAGCGTAAAAATTAATTGCACAGGTACCTAATTGCAGAAATTCATGCTATACCGCTGCTAATTCCTCCCCTTCCAACAAAAAAAAAAGCTTGCTTTACTAATTTTTTAGATGTATTAGTTACGGTAAACCTGCCATTTCTTCTTTTCCTTGTTTTCTACTCAATTACTTTAGACGTCATTATTTACTTCTTTCAACCCTCTTTAATATGATTCTCACATTTTCCTCCTCACATAGTCGAAACGCATCCATTCGCGCGCACACCCCTGGAGATGTTGGTTTTCCCACACGCTTCGGGGCATTACGGAGAAGTGGGAGTGAGCGAAAAGTTGGCTCCGCTGAAGCGCCGGTTGATCATTAAAATCTTTCAGACTTGATTATTACAGCGATAGCTGTTGCAGGCTCGTTCCCCCGGTTTTGCGGCGGCGTGAGCGTAAACAAATATAGTTTCCCGCTAAATTTAGCGGAAAAATTGACGTCACGTGATCTGACGTCACGGGACCTCCACACGAATTCACGTCTTCCGCAAAATTCTGCGTAAAGACTTATGTCATGTGACCGATACACCAATTCAGTTTTCCCAGCTAAATTTGGCGGGAACGAATTGAGGTTGCCCGCTAAATTTAGCAGAAAAATTTACGTCACGTGACCTATGCACCAATCGAGGTTTCCCCGCTAAATTTGGCGACGATATGACGATCGCCATCGTCATATCGTCGAATAAGCAGCACAGCTAGTGTTGTCTAAACGCATCACGCCGCATGACCGTCCACCATTTTGTTTTTGTTTTTAGGTTCTTCGTTGCTTATTGTTGCTGCTTCTTTTCTAACCGTCTTCGAAATAAGTAAGAAAAACTTTTAGCCTTTTCACTCTGGTGAAGAAGGAAGACCAGCGAAGGCTGTACTATGGTGGGAATGAAGTTGTGGCCGGCCGCAAGTCGGCAAGCCAGAGTGGAAAGGCTCGAAAGGTTGCGCCATCTATGAGCGACGGCGGCAAGCGGACAACCGGCAAACAAAACGCTTTGGACAGCTACCGCCATCTATGAGCGACGGCGGCAACCAGAGTTTTGTGTCGACATTTCTTTGCGGGGGACACGATCCTGGAAAAGTCTAGCCCTTAACAGCTTCGCTGTAAAAACCAAGAGAAAGAAGGAAAAGAAATGCCGAAGGACGCCGTACCTGTGAGACGTATCGCTGAGCTGACGTGATGCATACCCCTGGCCGTGTAGACGCCTTGATACGTTGTGTTTCCCAGCCGAAGTCCTTCTATAAGGTCCACTTGCTGGTGCGACGGTTCCAAGTGCACTCCGGCGGCTGAAGAAAGAAACAGAAAAAGAAGCGTACTGTCTTAAAACACTCGCAGAGCAAAACGAACCGAATTCGAAACGGAATTTAAGCGCTCGCTGCAGAAGTTATTCTAATACTATCTACAAACGACATGTGATTACGGAAACAAAAACACCACACCGCCAGTTGATAGCTCATCCCAGAGAGGGCAGCTCTGTTCCTTCAACCATACTTAAAACTTATAACACGTAAAAAAATTTAAAAAAAGGTTGCTATTTTGATTTTGGAGTCCCGCGGAATGCAGTATTTAAGGAGCGATCGTTTTAATTTGTGCGAAAACAACAGTCGTTTTCGGGAGTGAAGAACCCATATTCTTTATAAATTGACCCGCTAAACTCAGCGGGGAAACTGAATATGGTGTCTAGGTCATGTGACGTCAATTACACCCCCAACCTTGGCGGGGAAATTCAGCTGGTGTTTAGCTCACGCGACGTCATTTTCCCCTCTTAATTTAGCGCGGACATGGCTGACGGGGACATTTTCGATGGATTGAAAGTTGCGTAAAAAAGAAAAACAAACAAGCATAATTTACGCTTTAAAAATGCGGTAGGGGGTGCTATGCTCCTTTTCACCCTACGATTTGAGTTCCGTGTTTTCGGTAAAGAACGATAAACCCTGAAAATTAACACCCGAGTCGGTTTCATCGAATTTGGGAAATTCTGAGTTTTTTTTTGTGCATTGGTCAACCAATTTACATAAAAAACACTAAATTCCCCCCCCCCCCAAAAAAAAAAAATAAATAATATGATATATGTATTTCTTTAAAGTTTGAAGAAAAAAAGTAATGACCGAAAACAAGGGACCCTACTTATGATACACTGCAGTTAACGCCACGAACCATCGCATTCAATACAGCTTCAAACAACAACGTCGCTGTACCCTTCCGAACGTCACATGACACAATGTTCGATCGGCTCTGGTAGCTCGTTCGCTGCGGTCTCGACAAATGGAGGCTGGCGGCTCCAGCAGGACAATCACGGAGCGGGGCAAGTGAAATCGCAAGTCCACGCCTGCGGGGAGAGCCGTCACGTGACTTGCTGCGTCGTCCGATTGGCTCTTAGGGAGCGGTAGCATTCGCTCCTTGACGAATGACGCTCTAACCGAGCGCGAGACTATTAGTAGATTCGAGGAAAACGCTCGCGTGAGAGTCGCCAAGAAGGATCAAGAGAAATCCACCGCGCCATGTTTCACGGGAAAATGGGGAAGGGGGTGATCGAATCCATACGACGAATCCATACGCGGTTCCAGACGAATCCATGCGCGGTTCAACTGTTGAAATATGGACGAAAAATGGGAGTACGAACGCGTTGCTCTGCTCGTCTGTCAAAAGAGGGAGAGAAAGGGGGAGAGAGAGAGAGAGAGAGAGAGAGAGACAGGAAGACCCCGCACAAGTTGTAAAGCGATCTACATTGTCACTGCCAGCAGCAGGTCGCCGTGTTGGGGTCTGATTGATAAGTTACATAGTTTCATTTGTCAAGGTGGAAGCCCGCAGTAGCGGATGTTTTCCCAGAAAACAAATCATTCCAGTTCATAATGCCAACAGATGCATTTTATTTTTCTTGTAGGTGTGTGTGTGTGTATGGGGGGGG
>JAZHYW010063109.1:0-43480 GCA_037355805.1 Ixodes ricinus
GGCGACTCGGTGCATGAGTCAGAAGAGAAATAAAACACGGCGCAAAAATTAACTCGAGGGCGAGAGTAGACGACGTTTGTGCCAGAAGTGTAGAATCAATTACCCTTTCTGATGGAGAGTACTATCTTATTAATCAGACTGACGTTTATGCCCGGCAGTGACTCGCGATAAAAGAAACGCCCCGTAGTTTTTTTTTCCTGCTTTCCCACCGTGATTGTGATTGCCGCGGCATGCCCTGCATAAATTTTTTTCAGTCTCAGCACTTTTGCTTTAGTCTGTTGTCTTCGATTTGTCTTTGCGTTCATTTTTTTCGCGCTGTTTTTATTTCCCTGAAGACAAGTCAAACAGCACTCTGTCGAGAATGTTGACGAACTTGACATAGCTAAAACAGATAGTGACTGCTATGTAAAACGGAATAGCATTTGTAACAGTACGACGCGATCAAAGGCAACTATAGATAGCAACGATTCGTAGCTGTAAAATAGAGACGAGGCAACCCAGCTAAAACAATTGTAACCACGAACTCTATTGAAGTACGACCGTTGTCGGTAAAGTTAGCACAAAACAGTCAATTAGCAGACATTTTGAAAAAGTACAATGTCACTGGGTATAACTTCGATAAAACAGTTGAATTAACATTCGTGCGACGATTGTGCAAAACGAAGGTACCTAGATAAAAAGAGCTAGTATGCGGCTGAAGTACTTGAAATATTAAAGCTTTGGCGGCGCAATTTACGTAAAAATCCGCAAATAAAAACATTTCGTCGTACTAAAAAAAAGCGAGCCGTTGGCATCCATAGTCGTACTTGTGTGTCTCGCGGTCTGTGGGGCACCTTGCAACGCCTTTTATTGGATTTTTTTGCCGCACGTGCGTAATCACAACTTATTGGCCCTGACTGGCGAGCACAAGCGCTCGCCGCGGTCGCCGCGCCCTGACTGGGTGAGGTGTACCGCTTGGAACGCGTCAGGGGGGAGGACTCCGCTCCGCGATCTCGCATCGGCCTCGCTTCCCCAGCACCGGTTCCCTGGTTTTGTGGCGTTGTGTTGCCGCAAGTTTCTTTTCGAGGAGCTGACTGTTTACCCGGTAGTCTAAGACGTTGAGCAACAGATATAGACGTGCTTCCCGGTACATTTCACTTGGTCGTTTGGTTTTGCCTTTAAAATTGGGTTACAACCAGTGCCGTCGGCGGAGGCAATTCCGCCGATGAACCTCCCCGTCCGTCCACGACACAAAGCAATCCTGCGAGGGGTCGTGGTGAAGCGTGCCGTAAGCAGTTTCAGACGTTGGAATTTGTTCCCTGCATGTTCATGATTTAGGACGATATTACATCCCGTCTGCATTTGAAGTGGTATTGCACATGGGCTTTTGTCAGTGGTTTTAAAATTAGTCTCCGGGTGATCCCCGACTCTGCGCTGCCACTTGCATGCGCTGGTTCGCAGATGTTTTAAAGGCCCTGCGCGTCTGATGATCTTTGGGCAAGCTCGTGGAAAAGGGTTGTCTTACATAAATCTAGTTTTTCCTGTGAAATAATTATAGAAGCTTATATACCTATGTAGTATACCTTAGGAGATGCATAATTACTGTAAATTAGCTTGAATGTAGCAGCAAAAACGGCCGACGGCCCCAGTTGCCTGTATATGATATACGTTGAACTGCCTGAAATATGCACAGCAGTAAGAATAATTTGTACCCTATACTTTTTTCCTGACATTCTTTATCTGAGCTTTGGGTATTCGGAAAATACACCGTTTGAATTGTCATTTATTTCAAATTAAGAGAGACACTGCTTTCGTGGCAGGTCCCCAAAAGCTCTTCGTAGCCTCCAAATCCCTACAGCTGGACTTCGACAACAGAGGAAAACAGGCGTAAAGGCGATTGAACGTCTGTCCAGTGGTAGACGCAGCACTAGTAGCAGAAAATGTGGAACCTGTGGAAGGGTATTAGTCTGGTGCGAAAAACTTGCATGAAGTCAGGACACCTGATTTAAGTAAAATTCAATTTAGGTTTAAGGACTAATAACGACCTAGACACCTTCTGTTTACGTTTGTTATACATTACTTGAGGGTTGATATAAACAAGTCCATAGACAAACGTAGTCTATTGAAATTAACTGAACAGGAAGAAATAAATGCGATAATGTATATAATAAACTGTTCCTCGTTTTACTTTGCCTGCACTTGGGTTGTCTTACTTGTGATTCTCTCTCCATATTGACTAAATATTTGGATATTGCTCGCTATATTCCATGCAGCTTTTCTGCTTCGGCGAGTGTGATCTCTCTCGCTAAAACAGAGATAAAAAAAGTAGTATACAAAACCTTTGAATTCATTAAGACCATCAGCAGCATTTATTGTGAGATGTACCCATAGGAAGTTCCGCAACGTAGCTATATTTCTTTTTTTTTTTTTTTTTCCTTGCTCGTTGCGACTATGCGTTGGGTTCGTTCTGCCAACTCAGGGCGAAAATAAGCGTCAGTCCTGCAGCTACAGGCCATACCCCACTGCGCTTCTGCCATATAAAAATTTACATTCTTGCCGGTGAAAACACGCCAAAAAAAGAATACACGAGCGCGCCGACAGCCAGCGTCGTCACAGCCTCCATGAAGAGTGAGCAGGCCAGGGTAGTACCGTCGCTGTAGATGTTCCCCGGTTCGCCGTGTGCCACGCGAACTTCGGGCTAATACAGGCGAACGGGCTGTGGCTACCTTACCGCTGCCGGGTACAACGCCCGATAAGATTAAAAGTCGTCCACATACACGTCGCTGACCTTATCAAATTTACGACGCGGGCCGGAATGTTATCTACACCAAGAGACTGATAACCGACAGCAACATGGTAATCTTCAACAGTAAATAACTCAAGATAAAAAAAGAAGTTAATCGCACCTTGACCTCACCTTTTACTTCCGGATCAATAATATAGGGACCATATTTCAATAACGGCCTTCTGCGCGCGGTCATCTTCGTTTACTGGGCATGCGCACTAATACTTCCTTGTAGCGAGGGTTCTTTGGGGTTAATAACTGACTAAGATACGATGTCCTTCGTTTTTCTTAAAAACATGTATTTACAAAAGAAATCAAAGAGTTCATATGCTTACAAAAAGAAAAAAAAAGAAAACTTAGTTAAAGAAATGAAAGAAATGGAAATGCAACAGTCACCATGTCTTTGAACAACCGTGCGCGGCAGCAGGTCTTGTGTCTGGAGCTGTCCTTGTCGGGCCCCGGTTGTAGCTGGCAGTCAGGAACGGGAGCGGTTGGCTTCCGTCGATGACCCCAAGAGTCACCGCACCGAGCGCTCGCGCAGTAGGAAGCCGGGCAGCGTAGATCTCTATGCGCTGCCCTCGCTGGAACAGGCTGCTGGTCAGACCGCAGGAGCGAGCCGCCGATTACCCTGGTCGATGGTGTCGTTCCGACCCAGCACGTTCTCTCTGGCCAGTCCTTCGCACGCTCTTCGTGCACGCACTCCAAATCTCTTCTCTTCTTCGTCGTCTTCCGTTGTCCCTCCGAGCCGATCCATGGGTTGGCACACCCTTCTTCTTTTGCAGACGAAGTCACATCATCACAAGGAGCCCCCCTTTAAGTTTTTTTTTCTCAAAGTACCAAACAAAAATCACACACACAAAAAAAAACCAAAACCATGATGATGTGCGCAAGTTCATTGCAGCCTACTAAGATAACCCGCACCCACAATCTCACTTCCTTAAATGTACTCCACGCGAAACGAGTACTCTTGAAGCATCAGACTGCAGCGTAACACTCGGCTGTTAAGTTGTTTCGCCTTGTTTAGATATTCTAAAGGATAGTGGTCCGTCTGAACAACGAAATGCGTTCCATACAAATACACATGAAACTTCTCTATTACCCAGACAATGACCCAGGAATGTTATTGTCCTCACACTGACTTCGCACTTCTTGGGTTTACTGTAATGCCGGCTTGTCGCATTCTCTCAAAAATCTGCTTTAACGTACTTTTTATGTTCTCAAATTTCCTTGAAAATACGCCCCCAAAAATGCAGAACCCGAGGTATATTACTAAAAAAAACATTCTAACGATGAATGGTTACAAGTCCATTCTACTTTGCACTACTCTCAATCGTAATGAATGGATCGTAATGAAGAATTATTTGAATCCACTTCGCTTCTCCCAACCCTCAGTGATAATGCCCACCATCGTACCAAACCACTTCATACGCGGCGAAGTGTTTCCTGGCAGTTTTCGATCACTGTGCCTTCCGGACCAGTTCGTCGAACATCTTCTTCATGAGCGCCAGGTGCATCTTGTCCGTGTCGTCGCGTACCCTGCGCTCCTCCTCCTCCATGTCTAGCCTTCTGACCTTGACCGCCATCTCTGCTTCAAACTTGGTCCTCTCAAAGGCCAGCCGCTCTTCGTCGAGCTTGAGCCTTCGCTCCTCAAGCTGCGAGTTCTCTTTCCTTGATGATTTGTTCCCGGTCCCCTTGCCTTTCAAGGAACTCCTGCCGTCCATCCTGACACTTCCTCTTGGCCCTTTCGTTTCCGTGCTTCATGGTGTCCTCTCCGGACGAGACGGAAGGGTTGGCTGCTGCCAGGCTGTAGCCCTCGATGAACTCGGTCGGGACGCTGTCGTGAGGATATATCTCCGGCACGGGGTAGTTATCGGTCGTGCCCAGTGGCGAAACCACTGTTTGGGCCTCAGGGTCCCTCCTTTTGAGGCGCGGCCTCGGGTAGAGCACTCTGCGGGGCTTGGGGTACACCGGCTGCTTCATGTCGAAGACCTGCTGGAGCAGCTTCTCCTTCTCCAGGTACTGCTCGTGAGTGGTTGACCTGCTTTCCAGGCGCTCCTTGGCGTCGGTGTCGCTCCACTGCGAGAGCAGCACGTCCCCTCGTTCCCTGGCACCCCCAACGTTACTAAGTTGGTTTAACCTACTCGGCATACTACCGTCGATGGCAGCGACGATTTCACCTTCCGCGTCAGCCACCTCCTTCAGGGTTTGTTCGGTCGAGTCTTTCGCTCCATGAATATTCCCCACAATAACGTCATACAGAGGACGTTCCATACACTTGGCGGTTACCTGTCCCGTTAGGAACGGCGACACAAGGCGAATGTTTGCCTCTGGCAACATCAGACACGTCCCGTCCACTAAAAATACGGGACTGACTTTGCCAGTGAAATCTTCAGATGCAACCAGTTCCACGGCGCACTATCACGGTGTTACTCCCGGTGTCCCTCAACACCTTTACTGCTTTGCCGTTTAATACCCCATCCGTGATTGGCATACCTTCCGACACAATTGGTCCCGCCTTTTCAGTCATATTCATGGGGAACGTTCTGAAGGCGTTTCTTAAGATTTTCTTCCTTCCCCGTGAGAACGCGCCCGTCTTACCAACAGGATCATCACCGGGTTTTACAAAACATGAAACTTCTGTCTTTCCGTTCTTCCCTTGCGGACATGATCTGGACTCGTGGCCTGATCTCTGACACACTTGACAGAACACGCGTGTTTCTGGCTTTGATCGGCAATCTGCTGCCTTGTGGCCTAACTTACCACACAAGAAACATTTTATCTTTAGAGCGGGTTTGCTGCCATGCGCATCTTCCTTCAGGGAATCTAAGGTTTCCTTGGCCTCCTTCCTGAAATTGGCCAGATTAGGCTGGCCCTGCGCCTCCAGGAAGTGGTCCGCCATTTCAACCAGCGCCGAGATGGTCTTACAGCTTCTTTCCTTTAAGAAGACCGCGAGCCTCGGATGACAATTCCGAAGGAATTGCTCCCCAATCATCTGGTCACGAATCCCCTCATACGTTTTTGGGCATGCGTTCATACTGACCCAGCGGTCGAAGAACCCTTCTAGTCTTGCAGCAAACTGGCTCCCTGTCTCTCCGTCTAACGGCTTGCTCTCTCTAAATTTCTCGCGGTACCCCTCTGCCGTGTAACGGAAGCGTTGGAGCAGAGCCCTCTTCACTCTATCATAATCCAGAGAGTCTTCAGGCGACATCCTACCTATGACCTCCAGAGCTGGGCCAACAAGGCACATGCTGAGAGCAGTCGCCCACTTCTCTTGCGGCCAATCTTGCCCTTGAGCTACACGCTCAAATCTCCTCAAATACGAGTCGAGATCGTCCCTTTTGTCATCGAAGGGAGGCATAAGCTTGTGAGGACTAGGAGATAGCGATATAGATGCGCGACGTGACCCTTCACTGCCATCTGTTCGTCCTATCTCGGTTGCGCTAGCCTCTGCAAGACGAATTTTTAACTCGATAATCCGTTGCTCATTTTCTGCCTTGAGGCGCTGTGATTCCCTTTCAGCAGCCCTCTCTTCTCGTTGGCGTGCTCGCTCCTCGTCTACCCACGTCCTCAACTCCGCTCCTGCCAGTCCCAACTCAGCGCCCAAAGACATTAACTCTTTAACCTCCATTCTGATTAATTATTGTTACTCAGAAAAACGAAGGAACATTCAATATCTTGTCCTGTCGCGGACGCCAGTTATTTGTAGCAGGGTTCTTTGGGGTTAATAATTGACAAGATACAATGTCCTTCGTTTTTCTTAAAAACATGTATTTACAAAAGAAATCAAAGAGTTCATATGCTTACAAAAAGAAAAAAAAGAAAACTTAGTTAAAGAAATGAAAGAAATGGAAATGCAACAGTCACCATGTCTTTGAACAACCGTGCGCGGCAGCAGGTCTTGTGTCTGGAGCTGTCCTTGTCGGGCCCCGGTTGTAGCTGGCAGTCAGGAACGGGAGCGGTTGGCTTCCGTCGATGACCCCAAGAGTCACCGCACCGAGCGCTCGCGCAGTAGGAAGCCGGGCAGCGTAGATCTCTATGCGCTGCCCTCGCTGGAACAGGCTGCTGGTCAGACCGCAGGAGCGAGCCGCCGATTACCCTGGTCGATGGTGTCGTTCCGACCCAGCACGTTCTCTCTGGCCAGTCCTTCGCACGCTCTTCGTGCACGCACTACCAATCCCTTCTCTTCTTCGTCGTCTTCCGTTGTCCCTCCGAGCCGATCCATGGGTTGGCACACCCTTCTTCTTTTGCAGACGAAGTCACAGTCATCCACAATTTCCTTCTGCGGATTATCGGACCCACGCAATCATCACTAGGCCGCATAGAGGTCAAGGCATTTCTCGCCTGCGTGATAAGCTGATAGCGAGGTGGACCTACATCGTCAGCTTTCATCCGCGTACAGTCGGCATCGGAATGAAACGCGAACAGTGGGTGCATGGTTTTCGCGTCCAGATGCTGCCGCACCACCTGAACCAGATGAAGAGCTGCAAGAAGATGGATCTCCATTCGATAGGATTAGACTCTTTTGCTCAGTGCATCCAAACTCCGGTGTTATAACAGTCTCTAGATGGCTCCCAGTGTGTATCAAAAACCATGCGCTCCTTTTTCGCGTTTCATTCCGTGCCGACTGCACGCTGCCCACAAACGTAAGCGGCAGAAAAAATATGTTCGATAATATATATGGAGATAAAACAAAGTGCGGACTTTCAGAGAGAGGACAGCGAAGGGATGTGAGAAGCACCGGGCCGTCTACCCTGTGACCGCATAAATCCTTTTGAACGTGCCTTTTCCAGCAAATCCCTCGCTTCCCGCTGTCTGTCGCCATTTCTTTTGGGAGCGCAGGACCAAAGGGATACTACAACGAAATTTCGGCGCTCATTTTTTTGGTCTATATGTGTTCAAAAGAGCAGTATCACATGGAACATACCAATATCTTGTTAAAAAAGTCTCGAAAAGGAATTTTAAAACGAATTAAACGATTAGCAAAGAGCACCTGGTGGATGTCGCTAACGCCTCGTTTGTAATGCTCGTCTAGGAACCTTGACAGCTAGTGACGGAAGTCGTCTCGCCTCCGGCCACGACGAGAGAAGGGTGGAAGGAGGAAATCCCCTCTTTCCGAGAATCCTTTTTGTGTGTCGCAGAAGTCGCTATTGTCCCCCTACAAGATTATAGAAGATTAACCCGTCACTCAAAATTCATACAAAAGCAGCCGCTTCGGTGGCTGGACCGACTAGGCCATCCTCTCGACGTCAGCCTCGCCGTAGCTTTGCCTGGCTTTGCTCGTTTGAGACGACTTACGTCACGATTGCGCTGGGCCTTCTCCGAGCGCTTGCCAGAGTGGGCCGTTTATAACGAAAAATACAGCCACCAGGATCAAAATACAAACGGGCGATTGTCATTTACGGATATTGTGGATCATATTCAACCTATTTTTGAACACGACGGGAATATTTCAAATTTCGTTGAAGTATCCCTTTAACACTGTCAGCACCCATATTTACGCGTATTTCGTCGTTTTTAACCATTCGATTCTCTTTTGTTTATTCTTTAATGGGTAGCATGGGCATAAAAAGTAATTTAAAAAAAAGACATTGCGCATCTCGTCCGGACCGTCTATAAAGCTACAGACTGAGCGTTCGGTGATAAATACTTTATTTATTGCGGTAAAAAAAAATAGATATATAGATATTATTTTTTTTTTGTTAGTAGGGGGGGGGGGGGGGGGGGGGGACACGCTGTACTTTGTACGGCACGTAGAGCGCAGCGCGGTCTATTTAGATCTTACATAATAACTCACACACGCATGAAGAAGGATTAAAAAAAAGTTTCCCGGAACTAAGAGGGAAAAAAAAAAATACGCTGTCTGCCGTTTTTTAATTTTTTAATCTTTATCTTTTTTTGCGAGCCACGCGCACATTTTATACTTTTTTTTTTTTTTTACGTTTCGGGATAAGGGTAGGACGTAGCCCTGCAGGTTCTAACTGAGACAGAATACTCGAAGAACGTGTAAACGGCGCCAGAAAATAATTACACGCCAGTCCAGACTATTTAAACACAAAACAGCTCGTCTTCTTTTAAGTTTTTTGTTTTTTGTTTTAGTTTGGTATCAGTTATAGTTTACTGGTAGTACTAAAAACCAAAACTTGGTCGAACTGCTGTAAATAGTGAACTACCTAGTTATAACCTTGTTCCTAACTTTTTTTTTATTGTAATTACACCATTTAGCACACCTAGACTGTGTGCTAAATGATTACCGGATGTGCTGGTCAGTCGTAACTTCTACAAAAGCAACCTACATACGAGTAAAAAAAAAAAGCTGCACTTTTTTTTTCCAACTGTTTACGTGTATTTTACATGCTTCTCCAATATTGCATCTGAGTTGTCTGTGGGAGTATCTTTTACTTTTGCGAACGGGATATTTTATGTACACCAAATCACTTCATTTTTTTAAATTATTATTGGGTCAAGTTGTAGCCGTTTATTCCGAAGGACACTCTACAAGGCGGTTTATTTTATTTCAAGACGCGTTTTTATTGAAACTGACAGCTACCAAGCGGTCGGTTCAGGCGAGTTATACGGCCAGGGGGCATAATGTAGGGGGGGCTAATTCGTCACGATAAGTCGGATAATTCAAATTTGGGATTACTTTTCTTTTTTTATTTTTATTTCGTGAAAATAAAACATTTGGTTTTAATAAAAAAACTTGCTGAGCGTCGTCCAAAACCCCTAAATCAGTCAATCTGAGGAAGATTTTAAGCCCTTGGGAAGCGCCAGCGGTGCGCTAAAAGCTTAGCACGCATGCAACAAGCTGGCAATAACAAAAACAACACAAATAAACCTAGCAAAAAGAGCAAAAAGAAAACAGATTGTAGGATAGGGTGGCTGTTATAACCACACTGAACTTACGCATAAAGAGAACAATAATACTCACTCTTATTTATCAAAAAGAAATACAGTGGTTGTAAACGCCAATTTTATGAGTCAAAACCAATTTTCGCAAATGCCCCTTTTCTTAAAGATATCACAACGTCTATTTCTAGAAATATGGTGGTCCCCCATCATAAGACGCAACCCTCGCAACTAATGCCAGACTGGGCGTAATAATTTAACAAACAAAGCTTTTTTTTTTCGCGCTAACAAATAATTTCGGGAAATTCTTGAATATTTTGGCAAAGTTTGAGGACGTTCTTTTGAACAATCCCAATTACTGCACAAACCTCACGTAAAAAATATACGTAATAATGATATAAGAAAAGGTTTGTATGCAGTAGATAATTATAAATTTTAGAACATACTGACCAATATGTGCCGCAATATAAAAGCAAACACGTACGTTAGTTAGTTCGTTACACCCCACCGCCAGCCGGCGTCAGCTCCATTCACATGACGGTCGAAATTCAGTCGAACTTTTGTCCAACATGGCAAGTCAAGTAACGCTATTGCTCAATGTTCATACGCCGCGCGAAATAGTTCTGACAAGATTTGGTTGTCGGAGGCAGAAGCGATGCTTTTGGCGTTTGAAAGGTGTACGCTTTGATAAGGTAACATATATATCTAGTCTAAAATGCGCCTACATATATCTCAATTCTCAGCATAAAGAGGGAAATTAGTAATGCTCCGCGAGAAGGCGTACTTTTTTACCACGGTTTTTGAGGTGAAACGAGTATAGTCGAACTCATACTAAGTTCGTGGCATCCCGACTCCCGATGCAGTCCAACACTAGAAAACTAAACACTTCCATGGACGGCTGCTTAGTACAGCCTTGCGTATACTGGCTAAACTTGTTGACAGTGGCAGTTGGGAAGTTAGCATCTCTCTACCTCTCTCTGTTTCTAGTACTATCGTTAGGCCCACTCAATGTTGCACAACCGCCTGAACGCGTGAAGACACGTTCATTATGATTGCACCAAACTGTGACACACTGGACCCCGTTTCGCCATAACCTGGCAAACGGCGAAAGCTACTACGACCTGCGTGAGCCAATCAGAGCGTTCGAGGGAAGCACGTGACAGGGAACCGTCGGAGGGCACTCGTCCTGCAGAAAGCCGCCACGTGTCGCCATCGCTCCGAAGGGCCCAAGCAGGTCGTAGCGTTTACCCTTTGTCAAGTTATGCTGAAACAAGGCATATCAGCCTGTCGTTTTCCTTACACCAATTCTTGACGCAGCCACATATGTCTGCTTCGAAAGCTGAATCATTTTCTGCAAGCAGACAAAAAACAAACAAAAAAACTTGCAGGCAAAAACAAAAACGTACACATAAAAGAAGCGGACGCGCAAAGAAGTTGCAGCGACACCCTGACATGTGCAATATGGTGTCCGCCCGCGGGCCAAGCGAGTCCTTCTCAAAGTCTCAGAAGTGACGCCGTGAGTGCACGTCAGCATGCGTCACTATAGCGACCAGGGCCAAGATTTTTGGTTGCGTCGAAAGCTGCCCGCAGGAAACTACTTCATCAGGGGAAAATACAAAAAACACAACTCAAGAAACAGTTAGAATTTGTTTCTTCTTTTCTCCTTTCGGACGGCCAACACACTGCCAAGCAGGTCTGTCGTCTGGTCGATGGAGGAACCGCCACCACCACGCAAGAGGCTTTATTTAGCCATTCATATCGTTTTGCTTTCGGGGAGTGGGGAGCTTTGAGTTGGCGGCGAGATGCGCTCTCTTCCTCGTAACCTTCCTCGAAATGTCGAAAGGCGGAAATTTTCGCTCGAAAGTGGAACGTTTCGGCGTGAAATCCTATCGTCAACTTTGTGAAACCGACGAGACGTGAATGAAGACTGATAGAGACAGAGAGAGAAAAAAATGGCGCCGGAACTTTTGACAGCAGCTTGCTGAGCAGACGAATTGATAAAAACAAAAATACAAAACTGCGCAAAGGTCGAAAAGAAAATGGCGCCCTAGAATAAATGATTAATTAAACGAGTTTGACTGAACGACCGTTTTGTTTCGCGCAGCAGACAACGAAGGTCGCCTGTCTAGCAGACGACGAGCTCGCGCGCAAATGTCGTCTGCTACGAGCGTTTTTTTCTTTTTCCTTTTGTTTCATTTTTGGCAGTTTCAATTGGAACAAACGACGGCCCCTATCGTTTCGAGTGGAGCTAATAGGCGCACTCCCTAATCGATCCACAAACGAGGACCACAACAATGGAGTACAATGAAGTCTCAAGTAGAACAAAATCAGACTGTCTTCAACCGGAGAGACACGCGCCAACGTCACGGCGTACCCGTTTCGTTTGTCGTCTGCCTTTGTCTTCTTGCTTCTGCGGTGTGCTTCACAGCCGCAGCACAACCCGTTAGACCGAGAAACTCCATACCCTGTCACTTTTTGAACAAGGAAACGCAGTCTTGAGGCCCAGAAATAAAAAGCCGCGGTTCTTTTCTCAGTAGCCGCGAAGAGCTCTCGACCTCTACGCGAGGATTTGGGTTCTTTTATCTCCTGACGCCTCTCCTCGAAAATTTTTGCTTTGGCCGTTCTTTGCTCTCGTCGAAGGGCGCCTTTTGTACGGAACAGCAAGAGTGGAACGGCCCAAACTCATAGCCACGCGAAGGATCGTTGACTTCTACGGTCGGCTGGATAGCGTATACACGCGAATGAGCGCATGCCAGGACAAAGAGCTCTCATTTGGTCACGCCGAGCTCTCGAGAGACAATACACGACACAGAGTGCGGCGAAGATGCCACCACCAGCAGCAGCGCAGCCGTGCCCGCTCGACCTGTCATTAAGTCAGCCATCTGATTTAATCGTGTCTTTTTATTTCTTCTTTCTTCATTTACTGTGCGGCCAGTGACTCTGAGACTTGCACGACCCCTCCGATTAGCGAGCCCGTACCATAACCGTGTGAAGTTCTCAGAAGAGCTCGCATGACTTATCAGACCAAGAAGTATATGCTACGACTAAGTGATGTCATCGGCGTTAACAGGGTATAAAAAGGTGCGCAATCTACAAGATTCTTTTTGTGTGTGGTTTACATACACATACGAGGAACTACATAACCTTGTTCCTGTACACGTACACGTATAATTGGGACGTGAAAAAGATGCCCACTTGTCTGGAAGGCAAACTATAATCCTATCCTGATTTCATATTTATTTATTTTTTGTCGCCGTTTTACTGTGAAATACACAGATCCGTCTGCAACTCGCACGGACACAGAAATCTTCAGCATATGTAGGCGAATTCTTGTGGATGCTGCTCATGAAGAAAAACTGTGTGAGAAAATTATACAAAATGTTTTTTGTATTGTATTTTTTATATGAAAAACTAATTTACGCGTTAGCGAACGCTCTGCTTCCACCCAAATGTCGCGCTAGCGGCCCAAAGCAGACGCCAAAGTTCAGAAGGAAGCGTTATCTTATTCAGAAGTCATAAGCGATTTTCGGAAATTTTCAATGGTAAAATGGCGGCAGCCAAAATCCACGAATATACGGGGCTCAATGGCACAAACTACAAAGAACGGGTCTAAAAGTCGGTACAAAAATTCTGTGCATATATAGGATACACTCGCAGGGGTCTCAAACACGCGGCCCGCGACTCGCTGGGACGCGGCCCGCTGGCGTCCGGCTACGAGTCTCGATTTTCACGTGTCGAGCGCCAAGAAATGGCATGCGCCATAGTGATCTCATCTCGTTACTCATTTTCGCTCGAAAATTAGTTCCGCATCTTTTCGCCTATTCACATAGTTTATACTATATCTGTATCCATCTACCTGCTCGCTTTATTTTTTGCTTCCTGGCTTTTTGTATATGTAAAACAATTCCATAGGCTGCAAGCGCGAGCTATACGTTGAAGGGTGCATCTTGGCTACGCAAACTCGATCAGCAGGAGCACCTATCCAGATATAAAACTACAATCCCAAAATTCTCGTCCAAAAGAAAAAAAGAATATATATATATATATATATATATATATATTATATTAGTATTACAAAGATAAATGTTTGTTCAGATTGTTGTTAATTCCTGAGGGAACTGAGCAACGGAAACGACTCAAATTAACTGATCGGTTTCAGATACATGTTACAGCTTGATTAACTCCTGAGGCGAGATGGAGTCAACTGCATTCTTGTTATCACATCAAGTTAGGGCCCGAAGTAGTCATATAAACAAATCAAATCTAAAGATGTCACTGGCTAAACTGCGAGCTTACAAAAAGTCTAGATCACCGAGGTCTCTTCGCTTTCAAATCTCTTTCAAGTTTCAACGCCCCCCCCCCCCCTTCCCCTTTTACGTTGGCCCTTGACCTTTCCGGTGTGGGTTATCTGGACCACACACCCAAATGAGTTTGAGACGACTGAGGATACGATATTTCTGAGTCCCAAATAAACCCCCAAACCAACTCAAGAAAATAAAGCGTCCGCGTTTCATTTTGGACTCAGGCATACCGACTTGTGCCACAAATACACAAAAAAGAACACATCATACACAAAACATACATTAAAAAAAAAAAAGAAGGAAAAAACGCGACGAACAACAAGCGATTGGGAGGCGGCGACAGAAACCATAGAGAAACATGGGAGTCAAAAAAGAGTGGGCGCCCACGAATGCGATTCAACGTGCTCGCAAGACCTTCGAACGCCGTAAAGAGCGGAGCAGCGCCGGCTGATGACACCCCCGATCGTGCTACCTTGGCCTCCGCCGCTCACCACGTGACATAACGGCTGTCCCGGGTGTCCCAAACAAAACTGCTCGCACTCAAACGGTTACCGTGAAGCAAGCGCTGGGCGTAGCACGTTGTAATTTCACCCAAAGACGGATTTCACCCGGCAGAATGACATACTAAAATTTTAAACCTCTACTCAATCTGTCCACGACATCAGAAATTATAAACTTATATTTCTGTTCGAGTTAACACCTAGCTGACATGAGCGGATCCATATCATGGCCTCTCTTGTTTGATTACTTAAACGTATATCAGAAATTAAAATTTTCTATTTCTGTACGAACAATTCTAGCTGACATGAGCAGATCTGATATACAACATACGCTGCCTTGTGCGCTGTTTTCTCACTTCAATAATGTTCACAGCCATGCTTTGTTGTGGCCATATTCTAGTTTGATTCTCTCCGGTGTGACATGATCAGTATATGTCATTTTAAAGTAAGTGGTTTCCGTTTTACAATATCAAGTGATCCTGCTTTGCCGAATCGGACGCTTTTCGCTATATTAATAGCGGGTATTCCGGTTTTCAGACAGATATCGTTACGTCGGAAATGCCGACCACCACACAGCGTGGCTGAAACCGCGAGCATCATGTTGTAAATTCCATTCATAAAAAAATAGCGACCCAGAGGGATGAGTCATCGGAAGCGAACGACGAGACGAACCTTTGCCAAACTCAGAAACACGAAACGTCAGGAAAATAACGCACAGACAAAGTGTACCGTTCTAGGAATCGAACAAATCTCACCTCTTGGTCCGTCGTCCGGTTGATAGCAAGCTGAACTTTGCCATAGGTGCCCTGTCCCAGCTTTCGTACCACCTGAAACCGCTGACGCAGCTTGTGTTTCTTGTCGGACGAGGCTTTCTGCTCCGTAGGTTCCACATCTTCCTGTACCACCATGACTGCCGCGATGCAGTAATTTCTTTACAACGGTTAAATCTGCCAATCAAGATGATCTGTCAATTCAAGAGATCACAGCACCGTAGAGACCGCCGTTCCGCCGCATCGGAGACCCCGGTATCGCTTGCGTCGCGGGACGACGACTCCTCCGAACAGCTGAGGAACGTACTTTGGCTGATCAGGAGGACGGATCACGTGGGGTGTTTAAAACTTTGGAGATGTTCGTGGCCTCTGTGAGCGTGTGCCGATGTCCGGATGGGAGACCGTATGAACACTTACATCGTCGTGGAAAACTTTGATGTGGACGGAGTCGCAGCACACTGTCAACCGGCGACCGAGGCACTGGGCGCGGAAGGAGCCAACGACGTCATTGCCGAAAAGTGGTGCTAAATTTAGAAGGCCGATCTCATGTTACGAAGCGCGGACCCCTACTCCTTGCGCCCGCCCTGACGACTGGTCGGATTTGTGCGCCATGGAGGAACGAATTGTGCGGAGGGACGCGCGAGAGTTAACTCGAGTGAGCTTTTGGAATCGATGACGTCATAAGAGTGCATCTTCCATCAACCGTGGCACGCGCGCAGCGTTGACGTCATGAGTTGCTTTACGGTCGGTTCGGGTTACGAGTTTACTCCCTGCGGTAGGGGACTTCTGTTTGTTTTCCGCTCTGGATTCCTGGCGAAGCAAACCGATCAGCCAGCACAGCGCGACAGCGCTGTTGTGGCTGCTGTTTTGACGTGTCGCCGGTGACGCCGCGAATGTATGTGATTGCTGAAGTTGGAAGTGGTCAAGATAATTCAGTGATTACGGACTTATTCGGGAGCCAAGTTAAATAATGGCACTTGGGGTAAGTCAGTATCACAACCTTCTTTAGCGTGCACTTTGTAGCGAAGGCAGCAGCAAGCTATGTAGCTAACGAGTTCTATCGTAACATCGGTAACATGTCACGGTGTTCACGTTACTTTGTGAGTATCAGTAGGATTCAGTTAGTGCTTCTCCGTCAGAAGTCGTTTTATTGTGGCACCAAAGTTTTCCTACGAGTCTTGTGTCTCTTTCAAGCAGAAGTTTCAAGCTTCAAATCCTTCGCATAATCGGATGTACTTGCCAGGTGCACTCATAGTTGCCGAGCTAACGCACCATTTCTTCCAAATTTAGTGATATATGTTTCGCGGGTGATTATTACAGCCCTTATTTTAGAAAGTTCGCGTGGCTCTACGTGACAGTTTCCACTGGTTACTGTGAGCTCATTTCTGACCTCTCCCTTCTGCCAAGAAACGGCGGAAAACGTAGGTCAGCTAATGCTTTCTCTGGTGATGTTTGGTAACCATAGCAACCGGGACTCACAACACGAGTTTCGAAGTGTGCGTTTCGGTAGCGCTTTTCGCCACAATGCGTGCGGTCGCGCTTTGGGTCGACAAAGTTCACGACAGGGAAAATAACGAACAGTGGTGAGTTACATGCCTCTTTCCCTGGGTGCTGCAGCACTCTGAAGACCCGTGTTCGCTCCCACAAAGCTCTCTGCTCACCATGATTGGCTGTCTCTCCTTCTCCACTCTCCTCTTCAACAGTGTTCGCTGTGCTGAAGTGGAAAGAGGGAAGGGCTTTGTAGGAGGAGCTTGTCCTTCCTTCGAGGGGAGCGCGAAACGGTGATACAGCGGCGACATAGAAAGTCAGCGCCGAGCTGTTTGTGCGAACAGGCCTTTCCTCTTTGTCAGCATCTACGACCTGTCCTTCAAGCCGGACGGCAGCCAGCTGATCGTCGCCGCCGGCACGCGGGTGCTGGTGTACGACACGTCGGACGGCGCGCTGATTCAGCCGCTGAAGGGCCACAAGGATGCCGTGTACTGCGTCTCGTACGCCAAGGACGGCAAGCGCTTTGCATCTGGCGGGGCCGACAAGCAGGTCATCATCTGGACGGCCAAGCTCGAGGGAATCCTGAAATACTCGTACGTAGAACTGCGCAGCCGCAGCGCAATGTCACTCTTGCAAGCGGAGACTTTGTTGTCGCCGACAGTGCGAGAACGACGGGGCGTCTGTTTTGAAGGCCCTGCCTCCCGCACGTGCTCGCTGCCTTCCGCCGTGCTTTGGCTGCACGTGCGTGCTCAAGGCTCACGAGACGTTGAAGCGTTGTCGAAGGTAGAGAGCCTCATACTGGAGGTGGGACAACTGAAGCTCCTCCCCGCCGTTCTCATCCATTCAAAGACTGTAGTCAACGGCAGCTTAAACACGGGGCATGGCCTTTATACTCCGTGTCGCTATAGTCCGTTGCAACTCAAGAAGGTAGGGCAAGGGAAAGGAAGGCCGGGGAGGAGGAAGCAGACGGAATGCGGGAGAGAGGAGGATTCTCCCTCTCTTCTCCAGTGTTCCGTCTGCTTCCTCTCCCTGGCCTTCCTTTCCCTCGCCATACCTTCTTGAGTTGACAACGGACTACAGTTATGTGCAGCACAGGCGAAGGCAATGCCAGGTGAAGAGGGAAAGTGCGAGCACTACAGTCAATGACAGCTTAAGAATGGCTGGGGAGGATAAAGCAGACGGAATGCTGAAGAGAGGAGGAGGTTTCCCCCTCTCCTCTCCAGTATTCACACTTGCTTCCTCTTCCCCTGCCCTCCTTTCTCTCGAAAGCTTTTCTTCACCTGTAACTGACTGTAGGAAGGCGAGACGCGAGAGGAGGGCAATAGAGGTTGAGGGAGAAGGGAGAGCACTAGGAACGTTGAGAGGAGAGGATGTTTCTCTCCTCCTCGCCAAGCATTCCTAGTGCTTGCCCTTTCTCCCCTCTCCTGACGTTGTCTTTGGCCGTACTGCACGCAGCTAGTGACACGGAGTATAGGTTCATGCTTATCGCTTCGTGATTCGTTGTCCAGCGTTGCGATCTTGTTGGCTGAGGAGCTCTGATGATATGCTCAAGACTCGCTGTGCTCTGAGTTTCTTAAGCTGGCAGTGATCGAGTGAGATTCACGGGGTCTGTCAGGAGCTTGAAGAGAACTCTCCGACTGGTTGTACGCTGGCGTCGGGCAGACTACGAGCGAAAAGTGTTTGAAGCGAAGTGGCAAGTGGAATTTGTAGTTTGCGTATTTTTTAGTGAAGCGAAAAGTGCCGTATTGGCTGCGGTAAAACTGTAAGGGAGTGGTACATCTGACACTGCGCTCTTTCAGCATTAAGTCCTGGTGCTTTTTCCAAACCAGCTTCTCGGTGCCTCTCGTTTCCGGACAGACATGTCGACGAAGGAGGAAGCGATGCAACAAATATTGATGCTTTACTCGACGCAAATATGCTTGCCATATTGCGTTTGAGAATTGAAAAGTGTGCGACGGTCAGCCGTGCTGTTCCGTCGGTGGTTGATGTCATTTGTCGCCGACCAAATCTAGAAAAAATGTGCCTCAAAGTCGCGTATTGTACATTTTTTGATAAGGACCAGGAAAATAAGCACCACATAAAGTGCAAGCATTTACTACTGCATTTTCCCTTGAAATGTATGTATTCATGCCTGTACACAAAAAGTATTATGTGGCTGTATATTAGCCATTAGTATCACAATATCATTTCAACTTTAAATTGTGCAAACCTGTTCATTTTATTTAGACCCGAGGGGCCTGTCAATATTTCTTGCGATAAACGAGCAGAAATCATCAACCTGCCTAAGCAAGGCTTAAATTCTAGTCTTAACTTGACACTCTTTGATTGTGATTAGACAGGTCTTTAATTAAGCGCAATGTGGAATGTTGCAGTCACCATGACTCGATTCAGTGCCTGTCTTACAACCCGGTGACTCACATCCTGGTGAGCTGTTCCTGTTCCGACTTTGGTGAGTCCCACTTTTTACCTGTCAAGAAATCAGCTTTTGGCTTTTGTTTTTCTCTTCGTTCAGCGAGAATCTTTGTTTGCAATGTGAGCAATGTTAATCAAATCACCTATCTATTGTCAGCATTTCCTACCTTTTTTGCAATTTATGCAAAGCTTGGCTTTTTTTTGTTGTTGCTATAGGTGTTTGTCATATATCTGATAGGGTTCAATGTTATAAATTGGACATTAATTTCACAACGATAAAGTTATTGTATGATCGGTGTTCTGAGCAAATGCAAGTTTTGCACATAAAATCAGTTTCAAGAAATCGCATGAATAATTGCAGACAACTACACAGAAGCAAACAAAAGTGTGACGGCATATAAAACATAAGAAATCTACTCGCTTTCTTTTACTTTGTTGATTGAGCCTTCCTGATCGAAAAATTGAGAAAAGGCAGCCGTACTTTAGCAACCTATGTGTGCAATATTATTATCCCAAGTAGTACTTTCACGCTCAGGAATAAAATAAATGCGTACCCATTATTTTCTTGCATAAAGTCTGCAAAAACACAATTTTCGAGTTAGAAAAAACGATTTTTCTTAGATATCTCTGCTATCTAAGAAAAATCTGGGTGCATAATCTGCACTCGGCGTCTAACAGTCTGCAGGTAACAATTATTATCAGACATACCACACGTTGACAAATGCCCGCTTTATTAGCTCACAAAAATTCTTGTATTATACGGAAGTCATCACTAACATACTTTTGTCGTCTCCAAAATCCGTAACGTATTGTCATAATGAACGATCTAGAAAAAACAAGTCCTTGTGTAGTCCGCACCTGTAGATAATCTGCACCGTATAAAATTGTCTTTTAAACATGTATAGTCTGCGGATCATAGTTCGGAAATCGGGGCACTTGGGAAAATTGGGTCCGTTGAAATCGTGCACGTCTCGCGTCAAAGTGTGTAACACTCTCTCTCTCGCTTGTCCAGGCCTCTGGTCGTCGGAGCAAAAGTCGGTTTCGAAGCACCGCACCAGCGGCCGAGTAACAAGTTCGAGCTGGAATCCCGATGGACAGTACTTGGCGCTGGGACTGGCGTGCGGTAGCGTCACCATACGTGGAAGGGTGAGTCGTCAGTGGCAACAGGCCTGCCCGTTCTAGTCCGGACGTGACGTCGGTTCGTCTTTGCCAAACGAAACGCCCAGTTTTTGCTGGAAAGTGTGCAGTCGCGGAGTCAAGAATGAGCGTAAGGAACCGGAACGCTGTACGCTGTTCGTTTCCTTGTATTCATGGGCTTCTGTCCTGGCCTTATGACCGCCCTGTACTCATTAGAAATTGTTGAAAATCACTTAACTTTTGAGTTAAGTAACGGCAAGTTCTGAAACCTTGGCATTTGGTCCAGACCGCGAGCGCTACATTCAGGAGGAGGACGAGCATTCGACACTGCGTGGTTTATTTTTGCAGTTAAGAAAACGCTGCTCTCTCTTCACACTGTCTGCTTATTTGTCCCTCATATTTTGAAAAAGACTAGCATTGGAAACATTCTTCAGCTACTGTTGGTCTTTTTCTTGCCATGTCACATGTTTTTCTCTCAACAATAGTTTTTTTTTTTAATTGAATATTTGGGTTTTTACATTACATATATTTTTCAGACTATGGTCCAGAGACTATACATGTCTAAAATTTTTAATTTTATGCAGTGTGAAGCTACCTACAGGTGTGGCTGTGAACTATACATCTATATATTCTTCAGGATAATTCGTTGTCACTTGACATGAGATTTTTTTATTGATAGATTCTGATATATATGTATAATATCAGTGTTGGGTAAAGTACATCTAAAAGCTACTTCAAGTAAAGTACAAAGTAAATGAGATGTGATGTACTTTAAGTAAAGTATGTAAGTACACTGGGTGCAACATACTTGAAGTAAAGTACTATAAATACAATGTACTTTCAAAGTAAAGTACATGTATTTTAACACAATCTTTCATGATCCCCTTTCATTCCCTTATACCGTGATTTTTTAATCTGGTATGCATTTCCCAGGGGTAATCATGGGTGCATGACCTATTTTCGAAAACCCCGGCGAATATTTGATAAAGTCGCAGTGGTCACAGATGTAGTTATTTTCAAGGAATGGAGCCAAATTCAGAAGTCCCTCTTCTGAATTTGAGTGCCCTGGCACTGGATGCGTAGCACCCAATGCGTTTAAATGTACTAGGAGAGAGCATGACGTCCACCCCGTATCTTCCGCAAGCAATCCTCTCATAAAAAAATGTCATCTCCTTGACGAAAAACAAACCAGTGAGTGGTACATGCGAGCTGGTGATACATTAATCATGCTGTGACGCCTGAGATTGGGGTGCGAATAACATTAATCGGAACGTTTCAGATAGATATGGAAAAGATAAAAGAGAATGTCTCAAAACATTGTTGCCGTGATTGTCCTTTTACGTCGACTTGAAAATTTACTTCTTCCGCACCACAGTCTCATGGTTCGCTACATTATAATTAATTTTGCTCTCCTAAGATTTCAAACCTCCTGGTTGTCGACCGAGAAGTAGCGAGAGTTGCAAAGAGCTACGTGAAAGCCGCCCCCAGAGCAAACGGAGTGATCAGCGTCGTCTTCTCACGTTTCTGGCATAGTAGTATACTATCCCTCCCTGTATTTCTTTGGAGTTGACAAAGCATCACTTCGTGAAACAAATTTAACAAAACCAAATTTATCGGAATGTATTTTGAAGTCGAGAATTGTACTTGCTCCTCGGAAAGTACCAAGAAAACAATACTTTGAAGTAATGAGTACTAAGTGAGCATGCTCTCAGCACGTGCTCCAGAATGTAGTTTCAGCTGCTCCCAAACCTGCTCCAAAAGAGCTGTCACTAGCTACATGACTGCTGCCAAGTACATTTCACGAGTTCCACCCCTGATATGTATAATATGAACTTCTTTGTGCATTAACAAGGCAGCTATGGTTCAAGGTGTGCTCTGTACAAGAATATTTTACATGTGGAGTTTTCACTAGGTGCAGACCATGCACTGAGTGCAAACTATCTAAAAAAGGACTTTCTTTTTCTTTTATTTTCCAGACAATATTTGCCCCTAGAGACTATACACTGGAAAATATGGTTCCATTTTATTAAGACAGTGGTACTCATATAGTTGTTGCATGCTCTCTCGTAGTCTGGCGAAGAGATCGTCCGGATAGACCGGCCTGGAGGCGTGATGGCATCTGTCTGGGGGGTCTGCTGGAGTCCCACACGGTAAGACATACTGTCAACTGATTTAGGGATCTCTTTTTTTTCTTTTATCACCTTGAGATCATTGACATTTCAAACTTTTCACGCGTGTTCTGTTTGAGGTTTTTTTTAAATCTGTCTCGGCAACAATAACATTATATAATAATAGTAACAACAACAACAACAGGTAATAATAACAATAATAATTATAATAATAATAATCTTTATTTGCGGGGGAAACATTATCCCGGGTGTCCTGCGAGGCTAGGAGGGAAAGGCGAGGGTCTATGCGCTGGTGCGCCTGTTAGCCTGCCACCTGGGGCAGGAAATAACAACAATAACAATAGCAACAGTTCCAAAGCAAGATTACAAATTGATTACAATTCGGCGAATTACTAAAGGTGTTTTGAGCGCGAGAACGCCCAGCGTAGGGCAGCCGACTCTGCCCAGTCGGTAGTGAGCAGAAAGTGAACAGAGGAGCTGCAAGTAAGTCTCTGAGGGCGGCGGGGAGCATAAATGGGAGTGGCATACTGTTCGGGCGTGCTGCTGTTCACGTCCGGAACGCTTCCCAATTCTGATGTTTGAGCGGAGGTGGGTGGCCCTCCATAAACCCATCAAGCAACTGGTAAAGAAACCCAACCCCTGCCACTGTCCGGCGATGGCGGAGGCTCTGCTACCTGAGGGCTTTCAGGTGACCCTCGTGTGACAGCACAAAGTTTTGACGACCCAAGGTCTGACAGTAGAGAGTTTGGGTGGCTCGGTGCTGCACACCCTCGAGTCTGTCTATGAAGTGAGCCTGGAAACGGCTCCACGCTGAGCAACAGTATTCCAGCATGGGCAGGACCAGGACAGCGTAGAGAGCACAAAACCTTTCGGGTCCCCAATTCCTCTAAGCCCGTATTACAAACCCAAGAATCTGGCGGGCTTTGGACACAGTGTCGGTGATGTGTGTTGAAAAGTCCAGGGTGGAAGCGAAGGCAGCCCCCAGGAGAGAGAGGGACTGGACACTTGGGTTCGGAGAGACTGACAGGGAGTATGTGAGGTCGGCAGTGGACCGGCAATTGGTGATTCGCATTGCGGCACTTTTATGGAGGCTCATAGAAAGTCAGTTTGTCCTTGCCCAACAAGCAATCTTGTCAACGAGACCCTGGGCAGTCGACAGGGATGGGGACAATGCAACTGGGGCAATCTGTATACTGTACCAGAAGACAGTCTCGAGATGAAGGCACGTCTTTGACATACATGAGGAAGGGTGTCGGTCCCAGAACCGAGCCCTGGGCACCCCAGAGGTGACTGCAAACTCTTCAGAGACCTGGCCGTGAAACAATACACGGTGGGAACGACCGATAAAAAAACGGCTTAGTCGGGGGTAGCAGGGGACTGCAGACACCCGGTAGCACAATTTTTTTGGAGAATGAAGGAGTGGTCAAGGGAGTCGAACGCACTGCAAGGATCGAGCTGAATAATGTCAGTCGAAGTGCGGTTGTCCAGGTTGCTCAGGTTGTTGCTGACGCGGTGCACTACCGTTCCGAGAGCCTTCTCGCAACTTTGATTAGGCCTGAATCTATGTTGGGAGGCAGAGAGGAGGCTATTGTCATGGAGGTGCTGGTCGATGGTTCGTTCGAATGTGTGGCAGAGGATGGACGTGATGGAGGCGGGCCTGTAGCTGGAAGGATCGTTGAGGGTCTTCCCCTTGCCTTCTTGAACTGGTGTCACGAGGGCCTTTGTCCAGAGGGGAGGCACGTAGGAGTGGTCGAGGAAGGATTGAAAAAGGTGAGAGCATAGATGAAGATACGGATGGGTAGAGAGACTCGATGAAAGCAGGGCGAGTCAATCCGGCCCAGCACAGTGAGAGGGCTGAATCAGTCGGAAAGCTTCATGCAGATCGTCGAGAAACAGGCGTAAGTTTGAAAGGAAAGTGACACTTACGGAGACGGAAGTTTCAATATGCCGGACAAGAAGGTCGGGATCTGGAGCAGAAGAAGTAGGGCTGAAAGCAGAAGAGAACTGAGGAGCAAAGAGTTGCACCATGACTTTTGGGGGACATGATGGGCTGATTGTCCTTGTCCCTCTTAGTTAAGTCTGTTTGATCAGCAAAAATCTTTTGTCTGTAGACTGTTTGATCTTGAAGATCTTGAAAGTTTTGGTCTGATCAGAAACAAAGACTGTTTATGCGCAAAAAGTGATCAAAATATGGTTTGTTTTATTGAAGAAAAAAATCTCCGCTAGAAGAGTACATTCTTCACGTAGCTTTGCCAATGCACCACTTGACTTGACCATGAACAGTTACAATTTGAGCTCCTCATGGCTGTGTGTGCTCGGTAATGGACTCATATTTATATTCCAATCGCCCTGGAGCTGAGACTGCAGTCAAAGCTACAAGCACGAGCTGGCCCGCACTTCTGATTCTGAGACGTGCCTTTCTAGTGCGGACGTTCTGTTCTGTGGATGAACGTTTCAAAGCCGCAACCTTGTGCCTGTAGCATTGGCTGCAGTCTCAGCTAAAGGGTGAACAGAGTATAGACCTAAGAAGCATGTTGGTAAGTAGGTACAAAGTAGAAAAAGGGGAACTTTCACGAGCTGGAATGGGAGCACATTCCCCTCTGGAGTTTACTTCCACAGTTTATTTTTACATGTACTCTTATATATGAAAAAGAAAGCAGAGCCCGAGGGAAGTGTTCCTTCCTTTGCACCGGTCCACAGCACGGACGCGGCACCAGCAAACAAATGTAGGTTCTCTCGGTCGTGCTTGCTTGCGCCTCGTGTATGGGTGCTTACAAGATTGCCAAGACGAACAGTATGTCGTATGCAAGCCAAACTATTACACAAACGTGGCCATCGCATCACGTGAGTTTTTCGACAGCAGATGAATAGACGAACCTCCACATCCAGGGAGGTTCGTCTATTCGTCTAGAGGCAGAGCGTGGCACATCGTAAGCGCTGACACCGGTGGTATCGAGAGGAAGAGCGAGAAAAGAGTGCGGCGGAAGAGTGGAGAAAGAAAGGAGTCGAATATACGTCAGGCATGCCGGTTTTGTCGCAACACGTCGAAGTCGTTTCAGTGCTTCAACGTTTTCTTCGTGCCGCGCACGACACCGGCGTTATTTCATAAAATAAAGGCGTGAAATACTGAGTACCAACCTTAGAAGCGAACTCTTGCTGTTTCTTAGCGTTTATCAAAGCCTCGCCTACAATTTGAGACCGCCATCGTCCACCTCTCTGCTCCGCCATTCCGAGGCAGCCAAAATGCGCGGGAATATTGCCGGGGTTTACAGATTTAAATTTGATGGCGATGTGCAAAAGATCGGGGCAGACGACCGGTACCAACGTTGCGGAATAGCTTGAACGAGAACGGCGCACGCTCGTGCCTCATTTCTTGCAAAGCCGTCCGTCGTCGCCTTCCTAAAGGCTGTCTCAGACATTTGCGTTTGAGTAAAGTGTTCCAGGCCCACGTATAGATGGTGCCAGTGTTCCCGCGTGTCCTCTTGTGGGAAGCGGCATAATGTGGTCCATCATACTCGAGTGCAAACATGTTCGCGGGCCTTAGCTCCCCGTCCACGTCGTCCGCCGCAGCGACGAGGGCGGGTCCGACGTGCTGGCCGTGGCGGACTGGGGCCAGTCGCTGAGCTTCTACAATGTGGCGGGCAAGCCGGCCGGCCGGGAGCGGGCCCTGGGCTTCGACTCCACGTTCGCCAGCTTCTTCCCCGGCGGGGACTACCTGGCGGTGGGGGCTCGTGCCGGGAGGCGCGGGTGTACACCCGGGAGGGCGTCTGCGTGGGGCCCGTGGCCCGCCACAACTCCTGGGTCTGGTGCTGCCGGGCGCGCCCAGACTCCAGCCACCTGGTACGGGAGTCTTTTGAATGCACGTGGCGTTTGTATGGCCGGCCCTCAGCGCGGTTGTTCTCGACCACTGATGTTTCAGGGCCCCTTCTGAATCGGCGGATGAGATGGGGGGACCCGTTTGCCAGGGGGAGGGGGAGTATTGGACGATTACAGAGGGGTAAATGAAGATGACTAAATGTGTGCAAACCAACTTCAAAGCTCTGAAACGAGAATATTCAGCCCTTCTAACTTGGCACACATGGTTTGGTCTATATTTAACTTTGTGGGACAACCAGCATCTATAAAAGAAAAAATGAAAGACGTTTACAATCCCCTGTAACGCCGAATTAGAGCGCAGCTCTTGAGGAGGGAGGAGGGAAGGGTACTGAGGGGAGAAGGTGGAAAGTCCCCCACTACTAACATGGGTGGGGATCGACGTGTGCTTAACGCAGGTCGCAGAAAATGCACATCTTTGGTGAGAGCATCGCATGTAAATTTGGTCGGGAATTTAGCGGGGCAATTTTTCCCCTAACTTTAGCGGGGAATTTTTTCCACTAGATTTAGCGGCGAAATTTTTTCCGCTAAATTTAGCGGAGAGAAATTTTCCGCTAGATTTAGCGGAAATTTTTTCTGCTAAATTTAGCAGGGAAATTTTTTCCGCTAAATTTAGCAGGGAAATTTAGCATCATCTAGTCATCGTCATCATGACGTGACGTGTGACGTCATCCATCGTGACGTTGACGTGTGACGTCATCGTCACTGATGACGTCATCAGTGACGTCACCAGCGACGTCTGACGTCATCAGTGATGATGACATGACATGGCGATGACGTCATCCTCATCGTCATCGTCATCGCGCCGTTACGCCGCACGGCGACGCCGCTCAAGCCGGAAACGGGCGCCTAAGAGCAGCGCTCTAAAATGTTTTATTGCTCGGCTCAACCAACAGTCGAAGACCTTGGGGACTTCAAGAAGGCCTTCAGGGACTCCTAAGGGTCTGCGGATCCCCATTTGAGAACCAGTGCCTTGGTGCTTTTGTGTCAAGGATTACAGAAAAAGGGGCTGCGCCTTGGTCGGATAATATAGTAGGCACAGAGGCATTTCGCAGTCAGACTTTATGTGCGGCGGTGTTCCAGAGAAAACAATGTAGTGCCCTCAAAGACGAGATGCACGGACGAAGGAGGTGAGAAATCCTTCACACATTCGCAATTTCTTCGCCACGCGTCACATTGCATATCATTCTGACAGCAAATGCCGTGCGTTAAAACCCCCGTCGAGTGCTATTGCTCCTTCATTGCATTTGACGGCATGTCTGGGCCAGGCGACATTCTTTCGTGTCCTTCCAGGCGGTCGGCTGCCAGGACGGCACGATCGCCTACTACGAGCTAGGCTTCTCCACGGTGCACAGCCTCTACCGGGAACGGTACGCCTACCGAGAGAACATGGCTGACGTCATCATCCAGCACCTCGTCACCGACGAAAAAGGTGCGACGACCTTTCCCACGTGGCGCCATTTTGCGTTGACTTATTCACTAATTTACTCGAAGCGTTCTTGGGGGGAGGAGCACCCATTGTATTGTTTTTAGGCGCTTTAAATAGAGATTACCATTGTTTCCGGTCTATCAATTGCACCGTTGTCTAAGTCGCTCCCCCTACAAACGGTCGTTTGCAAGAAAAAGTTGTTGTGTAAGTTGCACCTTAGCATAAGTTGCACCTGGTTACGGAATGCTGCAAAGAACGGCGTACAGAATCGCGTGCAGGCGCGGACTCGTGTCGCCATGTTTCGGACTGTCTTCAGACTGTCTTCGGGCCGCCGAAAGAGTCATCGGCGGGCGCTATGCATTCTTTGTCGTAAGTGTCGATGTGGCATACGTCTTGTGATTAAGGCCTACATTCACATTTTATAAAATGCACATAAAACGCACGAAGCAAGCATTTTGGAAAAAACCATGACTTATACACCGGAAAATATGGTACTTATTTACTCATGAGTGTTTGTTTGGATGTGCGCTGATCAAAATACTGTTGTGACTCTTTTCGGGCACTTTAACTTAAAGGGCATCTCCGCCGTGATTTTGATTGTCACCGATTTCTATAAAATTTTCACCATGTATTTGGATGCCCTTCCTGAGCATGTGTACAAAATATCTCGGAAAAATAATAATTTTCTTAGAAGAAAATGAATTTTGAAATTTACATGTACACAACCAAATCACTTGCTGCCGCCCTACTGGCAACACTGAGCAAGAGCGGCACACGGAGGCTGCCATGATGGCGCTGACGTTGCCGTGACGTCACATGTTGGTCAGGGTGCTTGCTTTGTAGCTTGTTGGTGCTAGCGACTGTCTGCTTTTTGCTGATGTTATCGGTTTATACAGTTATGTAAGAGCGCGTAATGGCGACTGGAGGAAATTGGTGTTGTGCCGTAGGGTCTCGCGCTACGGAAGCGTCGCTTAAATACACGGTCTACTAAAACCGTCTATTGTCAGACCCCAAGATATAACAAAAAGTGCCTCCAATTAAGAGGCACAACGTCGATCAGTTTTTCTTGGCGTGCTAGCAACAAAAGCTGCCTTACCATTCCGCTTCGGAAGTGGCATCTGAGTCCACATGGCGGCGGATCGCGAATGCAGCCGCCGCTGGCGGTTCCCTCGGAGGCGATGCCGGCGGATCGTATGAGAACGGGCTATCGTCATCGTCCTCAAAATCTAGCAGCATATCCTCATCGTTGCTCGATTGAGACGAGCCTGAAGAGTCCATTTTATCCGTGGCACGAACACAAAACAGTGATCTGCTGCCAGGCTGGCCAGGCTCAAACTGCACGCGTGCGAGTGTTTATACCATATGTGACGTCACGTCAAAATGGCGGACCAGTCGAGTGGCAAGTTAGTTTCGGTATCGGTTTCAGCGTATTTTAACGATTATAAATTATGTAAACAGTTTTTTAATGATTTAACTGCTGCTATAGGCTAAATTTTTAGTACCCTTTCCGAAAATATGTTTCGATAAAAACGCTCAAATTGACGGCGGAGCTGCCCTTTAAGATCACTATTATTATTACTTTTAGTAGTATGCCTGAAACAATTGATGGTTGAGTAGTGATACACAACCGCAAGATCTGCACTAAGCGCCGTGTTGGCATAGATGGGTCGGCGATCTGAATACTAACTTGGGGCAGTCAGGTTGTCTATGAGAACAGTGGAAGCGTACTTCGAAAGCCGCGGTGGTCATTGTAATATAATGTCACGATAAAAAATGGCAAAGCACATTGCAGCAACAAATAACTAAGTTAAGATATCTGGTCGTTGCACGTTGTGATTAAATGTGTAATTGCTCATTTAATTCAATGGCTGCAAGGATGCTCAAACAAACTTATTGGTACAGATTGACTAATTTTAATGCACTGCAGTCGGTGACAGGTTAAGAAGCCAGTGAATGTCCTGCCTGGAGCGGGAGCTTTCTGCCTATAATTACACTTTGTCGCACTCGCAGCCAAAGCCCGGAGGAAAGGCAATATGTGCATACTGGGGGCAGAGCATCTACTGGGTTCTGTAACCTGTCACCGAGTATAGTGTGCCTGATTGTGTATGCTGCATAACAAGTCAGTTCTTTAGTGCAGTGCGTCATCATTTTATGCAGGCCAGTAATTGGAGGTTTTATAAATTTCCAAGCTTTCAAAGCTAATTTTAACGCTACCTTAAAGTATACTTTATTTCCACTCGTAAATAAGGAGGTTGCACATATTATTTTTGCTGCCAATCTTGGCCGGGATTAGGAAGGGAAGAGGGTAAGACATGGTAAAAGGGCATCATACAAGTTGCAGACTAGGATCAGTTGATGCAATGCATACTTAGAGACGTGGTGTTGGCATGTTGATTTCCCCCAGTGAGAATCAAGTGCCGGGACCTCGTGAAAAAGTTGGCCATCTACAAGCACAGACTTGCCGTAAGTGCTCTTAGCCTTGTTTTGAAAGAGACAAACTTTAGGTCCCGTATACTTTTTGTTTGTCTCCCTGCTCGTGCTAGGCAGAGCGGTATATTGGGAGAGTCTGGCCAGTGGGTGTTGCGACGAAGGCGCTGGAGAGGAGAACAGTGAAGGAAAGGGAGAAGAGTGCCAAAGAAGCGAGAGAGGAAGGGGGGAACAAAGAGGAGACGACCACCATTTTGATGCAACATGCTTTCCGTACAGAACCCCGTTGAAGCTATGCGCCTTCTGCTACGGGCCGACCTCTGTTTCACCTGAATTAATGTTTGAGGTCAGACGTCGAGAAAAGTTCATTTTTAGATTTTTAACCGACCGAGGAATAACGGTTTATCGTTTTCTTGCCAGAGCCAGCGATATACAGTGCAACCCACTTACAACGATATCACATATAACGATATACCGCTTATAACGATCAGTTTCTAGAGATTCACGTACTGGAAATGGTCAGTTTCTAGTCCAGATACAATGATAATCTGTTATAACGATAGAAATTTCGAGTTTTCTTATTATCGTTGTAAGTGGGTTGCACTGTACAAGGAAATAACCAAAATTTAGATGCCGACCCCATGCATTCCACCTGGTGAATGAATGAAAATGGCGGCATGCCCCGCTCAGGTTACAGCAGCCGGGAGTTCATGCACATGCGCTCGCACCTCTCACTCTGCGCCGCGGGCTGATTGGCTCATTCAGGAGGGGGCATTACAGTGGCGAGATCATAAACTGGTCAAACTCTCCCGCTATACGGCTCTGATGCTAGGATAAACGATGCACCCCCTAGTGCCCAGCTTGGGAACTAGACAAATGAGGAAAGTAGGGCAGCAGAAGAGAGCAAATTCAGCACAGGCATGCTGTGTGAGCCCTTAGCCTTGCTTTCGACAAAAATGGAAGCTTACAATCCTGTGAATTTTTGGTTTGTCTTCCTGCTTGTGCTCAGATAAATAATGTGCTCCCAGTGGCCTTTTTGGGAACAAGAGAAGTGATAAAAACAGGTCAGCAGAAAATTGCAAATAATTACTCGTCGTCTCCAGCGATATCGTGGCCACAACTTTTATCCGAAATTTTCTTTGCAACTTTATTTGTGCCCTTAGCTGTCTTCTTTGTTCTCTTTTGCCGAGAGCTAGCGTATAGCGTAGCTTTTTTTTGAAATGGATTAGGTGTGTTGTATACAAACCACACTTTTCCTGGTGCTCAGGTTCAGCTGCCGGAGCGCATCATGGTGTACGAGCTGACTGCCGAGTCCCCCGATCCCAACGACATGCACTACCGGCTACGCGACAAGATTAACCGCAAGGTGGACTGCACCCTGCTCGTTGTCTGCTCGCAGCACCTGGTGCTGTGCCAGGTGCGGTTTTTTTTTTCTTCTTTAATGCAGAACGGCATTCTTACGGAAGCTAACAGATTTTTTGTCCCTCTGAAGCCTGAAGCGTGAAAGCAGAGTTGGCCTCCTGCCAAACGCTTGTGCCACCAACCGGCGACATTGGTTCTGGCACGTCGCGTCTCAAGAAGTTATTTATTTATTTATTTATGAATCTGTCTAGCGTACTGCCAGCATTCTATATAAATGCCACAACAGAAAATACTGCGAAAATAAAAACAAAAAGAAATGGCAGTGCAATGCAGACAACAGGGTACTTGACAAAGAGGTGACTAAGTAGAGCGTCGTTTAAAATAGTTAGTGATCATCCCACGTCACAGTGAGTTACGTCCATCTGGGAATTTTCCGTATCATTGCAAGAAAGAAGAGGGAGGAGAGGATAACGCAGCCGACGCATCTTCGAAAAGACGCGTCAGCTTCGGTGCACGTGAAACACAATTCTGCAAACAACGATTTGATCGATAGATCAAAATGCAGCTGCAAACAGTTCTGTAGTTTTTATTTATTTATTTAAAAAAGAAAAACGCTATAGCTCCACTCCAGGGCCATAACAAAAGTGGTCACAAGATGTGCGGAAAAAACAATGTGCAACTGAAAATTAATTGGTGTGAAATTGCACATCTGTTGCAAAATACTCGATAAGTCAACATGATGGAATGACCTAAGGCTGGGGTGGAAAAGGAAAGAGCAGACAGTGGAAGGTGCAGAAAAAGGGCGACAGATCTGCAGCTGAGTCGGGAAAGTTGTCTTGGTCCCCTTTTTGTGTCTCTTCCACTTTTTTCTTTTTCTGCTTTCCTGCTCACCCGCATTTTAACTGTTACATGTTTGACCAATAGATGTTATAATCACAACACCACTTGTTAGTTCATTCCAGTCTGGAGCTCTCCGAGGGCAGAAAAAATATCTAAAGCAGTCTAGCTTGAACCTGTGTCGTCTTATCGCCGTTGAATGGTGTAGTCTTCAGGATCCAGACGATAATGGTTTCATATTATTAGAACCTTGGATGTAGAGGGTGCCACATGATCCTGACGAAAACCTCGTATCTCTGGATCCTTCTTGTCCTCAACATCTGTAGTTGTCTGGTCTACCCGTTTATCGGAACGCCTCTTTCTACGTTTCCCAGGAGAAGCGCCTGCAGTGCCTGCTGCTGCGTGGCGGGGTGCGTGAACGAGAGTGGCTCCTGTCGTCTTCCATCCGCTACATCCGCGCCCTCGGAGGACCCCCCCGGCCGCGAGGGCCTCCTCGTCGGTCTCAGGGATGGACAGGTCAGCGGGCCATTCCTGAAACGTTGTAAATTCGGAAATGACGTAATCCTGAAACGTTGTGGTGCAGAAACGTTGTATTCCTGACATGTCGTAATCCTGGGACGTCGTAATCCAAATATGTTGTAATTCCCAAATGTTGTAACCCTGGAACGTTGTAATCTCGAAGCGCTGTCATCCCAAAACATTGAGTTCCAGAAGCGTCGTAATCCTAGAATGTCGTAATCCCAAAACGTAATCTCGAAACGTTAAAATTCAGAAATGTCATAATCCCGAAATGTTGTAATATTGAAGTGTCATAATCCCAAAATGTAGTAATCCTGAAACGTTTTATGTAGTCCACAAACTTTATTGTATTCCTGAAATGTCGTAAACGTGTGTAATTCTGGAACATTGTAATAACGAAGCATTGTTCTCCAAAACATTAAATTCTAGAAACGTCGTAATCCTAGAATGTCGTAATACCAAAATGTTGTAATCTCTAAACGTTGTAACCCTAATGAAATGACATAATGCTGGAACGTTGTAATCCTAAAACCAGCGCAGTAAAAGAGACAACTGCAGACCAAAAAAAGTGTCAACAGTGTTTTAGAGGAGTTTATAAAACGGTTGGTTAGAAAGTCACCTGCTCTCTCGTTTTAAAGTTGTCACCTACAACAGCATGCTCTGCTTCTAAGATGTCCATCTTTCTAAAGTACAACAAATTGTGTTTCTGCCTCGAGAAAAAATTGTACTAGTGCAATGGCGATCACTAACCTATACTCGGCATCATCGGTTTTATGCAACGTCATCGAGGCTGGCGTAGCTTCTGCGGTGCTCTGACGCCATCAAAGCCACTTGCACGAACGCATGGCTTTCCTTGGCATCTCCTTCGCCTGAGAACCCACGAGAATGAGATGCAACACTGGAGCCACACGCTCTTGCAGCAGTGATCGGCTGCAGTACTGTAGAAGCTATGCCTGCCTCGACAACGCAGCACAAAGTAGCTCACAACAAGCATAACGTCTTCAGCATTTACTGCTCAGTAGAAATCGCGTAAATTGATGTGCCGTGAAAGCTCGCGCCACGCGCCAAACCCTGGCGCACACGTTCCACCATGCGAAATTGTGGTCTGCGTCACGATTTCGGGGACTCCGCCGCACCCTGCGCATTCCTCGCTTGGTGCGACCGACTCCCTTGGCCGCTGCCTCTCGCAGGTGCTGCAGCTGCTGCTGGACAACCCATTCCCGCTGGCGCTGCTCAAGGTGGGCAGCCCCGTGCGCTGCCTGGACTTGAGCGTGGACCGCAAGCGCCTGGCCGTGGTGGACGAAAAGGCACCTGCCTCGTGTACCACCTCGCCTCCAAGCAGCTCCTCTTTCAGGTGAGGATGCCACCACCTGAATCGTGGTGACTTTTTTTGTTGGGTTCACTATACACCTTCCCAAGAAACACGACCTGCTCTTGTCACTCTGTCAGTTACTAATAGTCAGTGCACTCATGTGTGTCTGAATAAGGGCAGGGACTGGGGTAAAAACTGCGATCGAGACCGCTTGGACGTAGCCCAACTTAACTATATGGAGCCTGGAAGAAGTTTCGCAGCATTTTGGTGTGGCGCTTCAGCTCGATACAAACTAACAAAATTTGTAGACGTGGGAGCACGCTGCACATTTGAAGACACTTTTGTCAAATCTGCTTGCTTGGGGAAGCGGGCGTTGACTTTCCTTTTCACTCTTTTTCTTTCGTTGTGTCGACTGAAACGGTATCCTTGATCGGATTGAAAAGATTTAGAACAGCCATGCCCACCGAGTATGTTTCATGTGCAGGACAGAATCTATAGATCATCGATGCTCGGTAACGTCTTCCACCTTCAAAGATGCAACTCCAAGTCTTGCTCTGTACAAACGTGAAAGCTCTGGAAGTCACAATTTGCAATACATGAGCCAATCCTCCAGAGTTTAATCCGTCACGTGGGAGTATGTACGAGGAGGTGTCAAAAAGTAATGCCTGTGCATTCATAACCTCTTTATAAGATGACTTATAATAATATGCTCCATATATAATATGCACGTGGCAATATTGTACTAATATGTTTTACTGCAAAGCTGTTAAGGGCTAGTTCCCCCCCTATCATGTCCGCGGAAAATCAAATGTCGTACAGAAAACTCCCCATTGGTCGTGGCAAGTATGAATAAATAAAAAGAAAAAGAGGGGGCAACCAGCTTGAGTCAGCCTTTTTTGGCATTGTTAGATAGTGAGGTCCTGATCCCTTGTTATCATCTCTAGGCATCGTTGTCGTGGTCGTCCTAGAAGTCATCCTTGAGTTCGTCCAAAAGGTCGTCCCTAAAGGTCATCCTCGAGGTTGTCCTAGAAGTCGTCCTAGACGTTGTCCTCGAAGTCATCTTTGAGGTCGTCCTAGACGTCGTCCTCTAGGCATCGTCCTAGACCTCGTAAAGATAACAGCTTCGCTGGTCCTCCATCTTCTCGTGAAGTAGAAGGGCTCTACATTTTTTTTTTTTGTTTCCAGATTGGCAAATTGAATTAAGAATAAGGAGCTGAAGCACAGAGCTGTAATTGAGTTTCTGACGAAAGGAAGCTGTTCGGCTGTTGAGAGCCACAGACGCCTCAGAAATGTGTATGATGATGTTGTTATGGATGTGACCAATGTCAGGCGGTAGGTTTTAAAGTTAAAAAAGAGAGATACCCGGGTCATTCCATGTCAAACGTCCCAGACGTTGCGCTCGACCCCTTCCGATTTCTAAAAAAAAAATTCATGGCCTTTTGCCGCAATGTTCGTAGCCATGCCCTAAAATATTTTTGGCGAAAAAAATTTTTGATCACGTGAGCGCGGTTTTAACTTTTAAAAACAGCGTGAAACTATGCATCACTCAATAATTGATGAAAAATCAGCTTTTTGGTGAAACACCCAACAATATTTTTTCTTAAATTTGCACGGCTTTCGACTTACAATGTGGTTGGGCTTGTAAAGATTTGTTTAATTTAAATATTTTTTTTAAAACTAAAAAACTTGAAAATTTTAACATTTTTGTTATTTTATTAAAAAATATCTAATTGCTCCCGGGACCTAATAGAACTTTTTACCGGCAGCCCTGCAGGTATATAAACTATAAAAAATGTTTAAAACCGCTCAATTAAATATCTCGCAGTAAAATAAAATCCTGAAGTTGCCAAAAAGTGCGTTTTGACGCATAAACAGCTGTTTATTCCACCCTGAGGTGGTCCAAGTAAAAATACAAAATATGGTGGGTTTGGAAGAACAATCAATAATCTTTCGATTCTGAAAGTTTAATCAGAGTAATTTTTGTTTAAAGCGAGAAAACAATTTTTGAAGTTGAGCTCTCGCACCACAACCCGGCGTCGCCTCTTAACGCCTCTTCGCCGCACAGCACGCCACCTGCGACGATAGCTGACACGATTAGGTCCAAAGAAAGAACGGAGTTTTCTGCCGCTTCCCCTTGTCCGTCTTTCCGGCTGCAAGGGAAGAAACGGCGGGTATCGTGTAATAATCGGAGGTGTTGCCAGCGCGTAGCAATAACAGGCCCGTTGTGCCCTTTGTACCCGAGGGCGGCTCGAAACGTGATGCCTAATACGGGCGGCATCAGTTGACTTGGACTTCTCCTAAAAGGGAAACGCGATAATATCGCCGCGAAATCTAGCTGTCACGCATACTGCGGTGAAAAGCGGAACTATTCAGCGACGCAAGAATTTGCCGTTTCAAAGCCGATTTAAACACAAACGAGGCGGGAGCCTCCAACTGCGCGCGTTCGTTAACACCACATCGCCTCGTCGTATGAGATTGCCCGTTCACGGGGCTTTTCTGTTGCTGTCTACATCTGTCCTTACGTCGAGAAGAGAGAGTGATTGCGATGTGTACGTAAGAAATAGCTAGCTTACTAGTGGCTGCTCTTACCTGGCAGCGCTATGCATTTGCTGATATTAAGACAGTGGAAGCCCACAGGAGGACACAGCCGCGCAAAACGGTCAAAATAGGAAAAGCCATCAAGCAACAAGACTAGAAAAAAGCCTCTTCAAACCACGATGCACCCGGCAACTCGAGGTCCTGCTTTCTACCTGCGTGCGCACACCGTGACACCGTCGCACGCTTTGCCGGGCTCGACGGTGGCGTGCTGTGCAGAGAAGAGACGCAAGGAACGACGCCAGGTTGCGGCGCGAAAGCTCAACTTCAAAATGTTTTTTAATGCGAATAGCATTCTTTGGATACTTCACGCACTTTTCGTCTATGTATCTATCTATCTATCTATCTATCTGGCTATCTAACTCCTTACGCCGCGGGTCGATAAATAAATAAAAAGACCGGCGCCGGCTGGGATTCGAACCGTTGACCCTTTGATCAGCAGGCAGACGCGCTAACCACAGAGCTATGAAGGCAGTCATTCAACGCACTCTAAACGGTTGTTTATATCTTTACCATAGACGCGCTTTACAGCGCTGTCACAGCTACCGGTGCGCGCGCGTTCCATGCACGAGGGCTCATTCCGCTCTCGTGAGGCTGAGCACGGCCGCTAGCTCACCCTCTCCCCGCGCTCGGGAGAGGGTGATGTAGCGGCCGTGCTCAGCCTCACGAGAGCGGAATGAGCCCTCGTGCATGGAACGCGCGCGCACCGGTAGCTGTGACAGCGCTGTAAAGCGCGTCCTATGGTAAAGATATAAACAACCGTTTAGAGTACCGTTGGTTGAGACTAGCTGAGACGCCAGAAAGTCTGGTCGGTACCATTTTGAGTGTTTGTGCGTATGGCGCGTGCTTTGCTCGCCTTCCTAAGTGACACAAACGCACGTGCTGGGCTGCGGAGATCGTGCGCAGGGCTGTGAAAGTGTCAACAAATTTAGAATCGCCTCAAGAGTGGGCTGGCGTATCTAGAGTGTGCCGGCCACCTGACGAACGCGCATAACTCCGCACCGTTTGATGCTATTCGCATTAACGTAGATAATCATTCCCAAAGGATGGGTTCTGCTGATTTTTCCCCTTCAGAACAAAATTACTTTAATTAAACTTTCAAGAACAAAAGGAAATAAACTCTTCTGTAGAAGTCACCATGTTACGTATTTTTCTTTGGGGCACTCGAAGGCAGAATTGGCTCTTTAAACGGCAAAACGCAATTCCTGCACAAATTTAGTTGTTTTTTTTGTTTCTGCAAGATATTTAGTATGTACGGCCTGGAAACCTTTTAATGCGAATAGCATTCTTTGGATACTTCATGCACTTTTCGTCTATGTATCTATCTATCTATCTATCTATCTATCTATCTGGCTATCTAACCTCTTACGCCGCGGGTCGATAAATAAATAAAAAAGACCGGCGCCGGCTGGGATTCGAACTGTTGACCCTTTGATCAGCAGGCAGACGCGCTAACCACAGAGCTATGAAGGCAGTCATTCAACGCACTCTAAAGGGTTGTTTATATCTTTACCATAGGACGCGCTTTGCAGCGCTGTCACAGCTACCGGTGCGCGCGCGTTCCATGCACGAGTGAGCACGGCCGCTAGCTCACCCTCTCCCGCGCTCGGGAGAGGGTGATGTAGCGGCCGCGCTCAGCCTCACGAGAGCGGAATGAGCCCTCGTGCATGGAACGCGCGCGCACCGGTAGCTGTGACAGCGCTGTAAAGCGCGTCCTATGGTAAAGATATAAACAACCGTTTAGAGTACCGTTGGTTGAGACTAGCTGAGACGCCAGAAAGTCTGGTCGGTACCATTTTGAGTGTTTGTGCGTATGGCGCGTGCTTTGCTCGCCTTCCTAAGTGACACAAACGCACGTGCTGGGCTGCGGAGATCGTGCGCACGGCTGTGAAAGTGTCAACAAATTTAGAATCGCCTCAAGAGTGGGCTGGCGTATCTAGAGTGTGCCGGCCACCTGACGAACGCGCATAACTCCGCACCGTTTGATGCTATTCGCATTAACGTAGATAATCATTCCCAAAGGATGGGTTCTGCTGATTTTTTTGTCTACAGTATACCTACAGGGCTATCAATAAGAGTATTTACAGTCGCATCCAGTAAAGCCATAGTTTGTAAATCGAAACTAAAAATATGCTAAAATGCTCATATATTCCTTATTTTTAAAACTGCTTCTGGAGCATATCAAATTCCATGACCATGATCCTTATTACGTAGCAATCCAAATACCATAGGGATTTTAGGCAAAAATATTTCATTGTTCCGTAAAAAAATCTTACTTTCATCAATTATTGAATGACTCGTAGTTCTACCCCCTTTTACTAGTTGCAACCGCCATCACCCCATGAAATTTGTTTTTAGACAGAAAAATATGTTAGAGATGCAGCACAAAACGTTACAATGAAGAGCTATCAATTTTATTTTGTGAATCGGAGGTGGCCGTGGGACCTTGGCATGCCATGGAGAAGTCCTCCTGGTCCCTTGATGCCGCCTTCGTCGTTTAGGGCATCGCGTTTTCGAGCCACCTCCGGGTACGAAGGGCACAACGGGTTTGTTATTGCAACGCGCTGGCGGCACCCCCGATTATCACACGTATACTCCGCCGTTTCTTCCCTGCAGCCGAAAGACGGACAAGGGAAGTGGCAGAAAACTCCGTTCTTCTTTGGACCTAATCGTGTCAGCTATCGTCGCACGGTGGCATGCTGTGCGGCGAAGAGGCGTAAGAAGCGACGCCGGGTTGTGGTGCAAGAGCTCAACTTCAAAAATTGTTTTCTCGCTTTAAACAAAAATTACTTTGATTAAACTTTCAGAATCAAAAGATTATTGATTGTTCTTCCAGACCCACCATATTTTGTATTTTTACTTGGACCACCTCAGGGTGAAATAAACGGCTGTTTATGCGTCAAAACACACTTTTTGGCAACTTCAAGATTTTTGTTTTACCGCAAAATATTTAATTGAGCGGTTTTAAATTTTTATAGATTATATACCTGCAGCGCAGCCCAGTGGCGTACACAGGGGGGGGCCGAAGGGCGTGGGGCCCGCGGCCCCCCCCCACCCCCCGAAATTTCCGAGCCGGGGGTGGGGGGGGGGGGAGGGAGTGAGGCGGGAGAGGGAGAGGTCACTGACTCTCGGGTTCATCAATATCATTGCGGTGTTGTGTATTTTTTTTTAAACAGCGGAGCCAACTTTGTGGAGAAGTTGTAAAAAAAAAGAAAGAAAAAGGAAGAGAATGCAATATGCCATTTATGACATAGTAAAAATAATAAAAGATGTGTAGTTTTAACGTCTTTCATGTAATATGACTGGGGAATATTCAATTAATGAATTTATTGATTGATTAGTCTATTAAAGGGGGCGATCAGTCGGATTAATTTGCTAATGAACCCCCATCTCCAATCAAGATTCAACGCTTTATTAAAGCCATGGATTGTGCGATATAACAAAAATATGTAGGACCAAAGGTTCTACAAACCACAGCACTAAGATTATGGAAGCATCCGACTTAGTATTTAACGCTTTGCTGAATTTCCACGCGTGTGAAACGATACAACACAACCTTTAGTAAGAAGAAACAACGACAAAAACATCAAACATTTAATAAGAAGGGTCCAGCTTGTGGGGACCCCACAGATCGCGATAAACGTAACCAAGGACTGCGGGTTGCGCGATTGGGCGTGTAAGCCGCGGCCTCCGCAATCTGCTTTTTGTGTATGTGTGTGTTGTTGCTTTTGCGTTTTCTTTTGTTCCAATATAGTTTTATATAACGGTCGTCGAGGAGTAGCCGGCACTGCAGGATTCACACACACAGACACACATATATATATGGACTATAATCGGCTGTACATCTCATTTGTTAAATAAATTGTGAAATAGGCTGCGCTGCTAGCGTTACTCAGGAAAGAAAATATATTTGTTTACTTCTACTTTTACTGCTTCGCGAGTGCCCCAATTGCGCGGAGTCGCCGGGGCTGGTTTGTCGTCGCCACGGAGCGGCCCCCGTGTCCCCCGTCTTATTGTTCCTCGAGGACCCCCGCTCTGGGAGCGTACCATGCGCTGTGCCTCGCTCGAGCGCAGCGGGGCCCTTCGATGTTTTGTAGCCCTTTTTATTTTGAGAAGAAGCGTCGGTACTGTTCTTGCACCCCGACGAGGGTTTTTTCCTGGAAGCGGTGTCCGGCTGACGGTCGACAGTTAGGGCGAAGGTTTTTGGGAGTTTTCGGGGGTATGTGCACGTGTCCTTTCTTAATTGGATTTTGTATTATATATGTTTGTTTTGTACCGCGTGGCTCCCATTGGTCTAAAAAGAGCGATATCTGATTGGCTCCTCGGATGGAGGGAAAACTCTTAACAAAGTGAATATAGGCGCCTAAAGGCGCGGGATTTGCGGTTCAAGGTTCGAGTACGGAAGTTGTCATCGGCAGTTTGAGAACCGCGCGAGATAGGGGCGCGAGTGTGCGACCTGCTGCCTCAGGACGAGAGCCAAGTGCAATATGTGAGTGTATAAACCATTTTCCATCGTTCCTTTGTTGCGTTGTGTGACTTCCTTGACTTTCTTTTGTGAACGGACTTCGGAAACCTTAGAAATCGACACCAACGAACAAATCACGTGAGATTTTTGTTGGTTAGATCAGGTTAAGATGGGGAGTAATTTATGGTGGAGCAGCTTTCCAGTGTTTATCGTCTATCCATCAAGGTGTTCCGCGTTTCTACTTAAGCATCATTGTTTTATCAGCCCCGATGACTGGAGGCTTCGTGCATTGGAGTCCGTGCTTTATAAAATATTTGTTTTTATGATTCTTGTTTTCTGCTAACTTTGGTGCCTTCTGTTGACGTCACTTGTAAATAAAAAAAATAAAGTGCAAACGCCTTCCTGGTGAGGAATTTCCGGAGCACCATTTTTATGCATCATAATCATCCCAAAACCAATATGACAACTGTTTTTAATTATTTAATAGAAGAATGCATAGTTATTAGAAAAAAAACTAAAATGCTTTTATTTCCTCTTGGACTTTCTTTTCTCTTTTTATCTTGACCCCCTTTACCCCTTTACCCTTTACCCCTTATCTTGTCCCCCGTTGGTCCGGCCCCCCTGAAATGAAATCCTGCGTACGCCACTGGGGCAGCCGGTAAAATGTTCATTAGGTCCCGGGAGCAATTAGATATTTTTTTTAATAAAATAGCAAAAACGTTAAAATTTTAAAATGTTTTCTAGTTTTTTTTTTAAAATTTAAATTAAACAAAACCTCACAAGCCCAACCAGATTGTAAATCGAAAGCCGTGCAAATTTAGGAAAAATAGTGTTAGGTGTTTCACTAAAAAGCTGATTTTTCATCAATTATTGAGTGATGCCTAGTTTCACGCCTGTTTTTAAAAGTTAAAACCCGCGCTCACGTCAATCAAAACTTTTTTCGCCAAAAATATTTCAGGGCATGGCTACGGACATTGCGGCAAAGGCCATGATTTTTTGTTTAAAAATCGGAAGGTCGAGCGCAACGTCTGGGACGTTTGACATGGAATGACCCACCAGGGAAATTCAAGTGCAATTTTTCCAAACTGGTTTTGAAGCCTGGACAAAATTCTGGAGAAAAATTCTTGGACGGTATGGGGACTATGTGGAAGGGTAACCCTGAATAGAGGACACTTTTGCCAAAATACGGTTATGTAGATTGTTTCAACCTTTGCATTTTTTATAAATTTACAGGTTTAGACACCCCTTCGCATCTTTTTCGGTGATATTAGATGCATTAAAACAAATAATTTTGTTTTATTTTAGATTTTGCCAGGTGGTTTGATTAAAGTCTAGGAATGCATGCTGTTTGCCCCTTCAGGAGCCCAATGCCAACAGTGTGGCCTGGAATACGGAAAACGCCAACATTCTCTGCTTCACCGGCAGCGACACGCTGTCGGTCAAGGCTGCAGACTTCCTGTTCTGAGGCAGAAGTTAGAGGTAAGGTGAATTTTATCATCTTTCTTTTTGCTTAGGTGCATATTTCTGGTCTTTATCGTGCTTTATTTTGTGTCACCTTATCACAGTGCACCTTGTGTTGCAAAGATGCTTCCTTCTGTCCTGTCTTGCACCACCTTGTGTCGTGTGATTTTTGCCTTGCATGAAGCATTCTGTTGACTCATTTGTCTCATGCCTTGTCTTGCCTTGCAAAATGTCCTCTGTCTTTGTGTGTGTCCCCGTGTTGTCTTGTCTTCTACATTACTAATTTTATATCTCATCTCATCGCATAATGTTTATCGTGTCACGTAATGTGGCACGTCTCTTCACTTGTCTTTGTAATACCTTATCCCGTGTCGCGTGGTGTCTCGTTTTGTCTCGCCTGATGTCCTATTTCATGTTACGTGATGTCCTAATTTTTTGCTTGAAAATGTCTTCCCTTGTGTCGCGCAATGTCATGTCGCATATCACGTCTCTTCTATATGACATACCATATTTTCTAACGTATAAGTCACTTCTTTTTTCTTTTTTTAAGGCAAAAGCTTTATATGTTTTATTCAGGGAAAAGGCGGCGTGGCGTTGTGCCTGAAAGATGGCCATAAAAATACATCATCAAGCACACGTCGCTCAAGGTCAAAGCGGACTCTCAGAAATAAAAAACAAAGAGAAGCACAGCAACGCAGATGCTTCCGTCACGGAAGCCGTGTGCAAACAACTTGTGGCGCACTGCCTCCAGTGCATTAGTTACGCTTCGGACTTATCTATGCTCGTTGTGTGCTCCATGCGATGAATTGTGAGGCGACTGCGTGTGCATCGTACATGCACCGGAACGAAGTAC
>JAZHYW010063113.1:0-40745 GCA_037355805.1 Ixodes ricinus
AAACTAGTCCTGCATGCTTCATAGAGCAGCCGCCTCGGTGGCTCCGAGGCGAGCGCGCTGGCCTACGGATCCCCACGTGGCGGGTTCGAATCCCTGCCGAGAGTGCCCGCAATCTGACGGAGGCTTATTGCGGAGAAGGCGCCGTGTAACCGAGCTTTCGGTTGCACGTCATAAGATCCCCCGGTGGTCCAAATTAATCCTCAGTCCTCCGCTGGGTTTGGCAGTAGAACCCCCAAATTCGACTTCACATTTTTGGCTTCATAGAGCACTGTTGAGTGGATGTTGTTTAAAAATTCGCGTTTTCTTGTGTTTTTTGTTTTTTCATAATTCAAACACTTTTTTTTTTTTCGAGGCCCGCAAAAACGAATTGTGTTAAAGGTTTCTTCATAAAACCACTGAATTCGATGTTTTCGAGGACGCTCTACAACTTTGTTGTTGAAACGTTTGCTCAAAACTGAATAATTCAAAAGTTCATTATTAATCTTAATTAATTACTTAATAGGGCAAAATAAAAAAAATGAGCCTGAATTGCTCCAAACAATGAACAGCCTTATACGTTTGGTATTTTAAACCTTGGCTCAAATTACGTGGTACACCCTGTATATGGTGAACGAAGATGCGAAAGGGTGACTATTGAATTTATTCGATGAAAGTTAGGGGGACGGAAAAGGTAAGAGAGCTGGTGAAAATTGGGGTCAGCAGCGGGGATCAAACCCGCAACCTTCGTCTATCTGGGGCGACGCTATGCCTGATTACACCATCCCGGCCACTAGTGTCGGCGGAATCAATCCTCGACCAGCTTTCTGTTTGGTGGACAACAGCTGTTGTTTCCTTAAGGCCCATGCTTATTCAGAGTTACGGCAGTGACGTAGCACGTCATTTCAGCTTGCAAATGTCGGAAAGGGCCCGTCTTCCGAGATATCTAGGGAATCACTCCTGCCCAAGGGACAGGCTGCACCGTATATGTATTGGAAATGATGGAAAATTGGGCCCCGCTCCTGTCGTAATTTTCCGCCAGCTCTCTTTCCCTTATTTAATGCAAAAAATTTAATTATGTATATATATATGCAAAGTGAGACAAATGAGTTCGATGGCTGTGTAAAGTGGCGACATAAATAGGTTTCTCGAATTTCTCGAATTTCGCTTTATTTTATAATACAATACAATAAACTTTATTTTTCCAGAAGTACTGGAGGGGTCCCCAGACAAAAAGCTGCTATAAGCAGCTTCACTGGGTCTGGGTTCCCCTTTTACATGGCAGCAGCTCGGACGACAAACATATATAACACTTTACCAGGATGATAGGAAAAATAAAACAAGGTCACATAACATTGACGGAGCAGAAGAACAAAATTAGTTATGAATAGTTAAAACAGTAAGTACGTAAGTCTTTTTTGCCAATTGTGTAGATGTTTATGTTGTTCGTGAGACGTTTATTTAACATGAACGGTACTTTGTAATGCAATGACTGTAGGTTGTAATTTGTGCCGCACCGAGTAAGGAGCCAAGTGTCTGCAGGGCGTGTGTTTATATTACTTTCACGCTTCTCAAGTTCAGAAATAAAGTACAAAAATCTATGAATGTTGGCGATGAGAAACGAAGGGTACAGAGTAAACAATAATTATATACGCGTTCTACGGGAAGCATTTGATATCTAGAAAATAATTGTTATGTATGATCTGTATATGAGACACCCGCGATATAACGTAAAACTTTTTTGCAATAATAGTAGATTTTGAAGGTTTGTCTTAGTTGTCGTAGCCCATACAAGATGAGAGTAATTTAAATTGCTTTATCGAGCTGAGATCGTGTACAGATGTGGCCAAAGGTTCTGCATTAAGGTTATAAATATTTCGCCGAACTAACTTATTCGAGAAAAAAGCAGAAATTAAAAACTTGAAATCCCTACCTGCGGTGTCCGTCTGCTAAAAAAAGGCTTCTGATTGACGCAACAGCCGGCAGATGGAGGCACTGCACTCCGCGTCGACAGGTACCGCCATTTTCAGTGGCAGCTTCGGTGATGACACCACTGTTATCGGTGGCTTCTTTAATACGTTTCCTTCCTCGTAAGCGCGACTCACTCAGCATAGACTGGTAGGGGAGACCGGAAGTCGTCACCGAAACTCTGACCGAAAACGTCGGCGGACCTCTTTCGGGCTCTGGCACTCGCCGTACCAGAGAGCAACCTCCACCCGCTCGTTGGGAGCTGAGCGCACCATGATGATGACTTACATCCCAAAAACCTTTCAGCCTTTCCACTCTGGTAAAGAAGGAAGACCAGCGAAGCTGTACTATAGTGGGAATGAAGTAATGGCCGGCCGCAAGTCAGCAGGCAAGAGTGGAAAGGATGGAAAGGTTGCCGCCGTCGCTCATAGATGGCGGTAGCTGTCCAGAGTTTTGTGTCATCATTTGTTTGCTGGCGTACACGATCCTGGAGAAACTAGCCCTTAACAGTTCCGCTGTAACAGCACAGGTAAAAGTTGCAGACAAGAAAAGAAACACGGTAAAAACCAAAGAGTTCAAAGCGGTGCAAAGCAGATGACAACATGTAGCCGAAAATAATTGTTGACTAAACGAGTCAAGACACCTGTTTTGTTTTCCTTGTTTTATCTTCATTTTTAATGTTTTATTTGTAGAAGAAAATAACCATACAGTGACAATTCGCGCTGAAGAGCGAATCGCTACAGGCTCTGAAACATCGTCCGCTACAGTCGAGATCGACTGAAGGCGTCCGTTGTAGCAACCTGCGATCTTACATGCCGCAATTGTGTGTCTGTTTCTTCAGCAGACGAACGTCCTAGGTAATGATTTTAAGGTTTCATTTCTAACTTTTTACTGAAATAAGTTAGTTTAGATAATTTTTTATAACCTTAATGCATGTTCTTCTGCAACCTGTGTACGAAATCTTAACTTGATACGTGCAGAAACCGCTTTATGCGTCCCTTCACACAGCCATCGATCCCTTTGCTTCACGCCGTACAGTTTGTTTACAGCTCTAGTAAACTGTTTCCTGAACACACCACTGCTTTCGCAAATATAACGTCTAGGATTACAATGATGACATGTGACCCTTTCGAAAAGCGTTAGTGAAAAGTTACTTGACGGGATGTTCTTTGTCAATGCAAAATAAACTACACTTTCTCACCAATATAATCGCTCTTAAAATCCCCACGTTCCACGATTTCCAATAATTCATGCGCAATCTGCCCATCTTCAGATCGAGCCATGAGTGGCGACGGAGCAATCCTTAACTTAGGGCTCACAGCTCCTCTCTACACAAAAAGAAAATTGTTATAGGTTAGAATAGAAATAACGGTCGTTCAATTGTATCGTCTAAATTTGTCACAACCTAATTTACGCCAACTTTTACACTCGTACCAGATAGCACGAAATATTCAACTATTGGAACCGGGCGCATTAATCGGCCAGGATGTGGCCGCTAAGTGAGACTAATTATCAGCTTTTCCGAGATGGCAGTCAGAGAGTGGAAAGAACACACGGCGAGTCTCTGGAAGCTTCATGCAGGTGTCGAACCCCCCCCGGGTCGGCAGTACTGAGTTACTGACGACAACTAAAGTATATGCTAGTCACGTAAAAAATCGAATTCACGCCTACTAAAGTTATCACCACACTCAAGGAGAGGACCGATCTTCCCGAACCAAGTATACCTAAATCGCCACTGCTATTCCGCCCTTGTGTACCGGCCGTGCATCATTAACTAAACATTATACTTAAAGCAAATGCCTTACCATAATACCATTATCGCAATATCAAAACCAAGTCGGGCACTCATCACAAAGTAACCGTTTTTACCCCCGTTTGTTTTTATGCGAGTTTTTGTTTAATAATTGTTTCTCATCGAAGTATCGGATGAATGGTGACGTTAACGTTTTCATCATGCTTCGTTAACGGCCCTTGGCTTTCGCATGGCGGCAACAGTAACTAGTACGGTAACACTGCGCTTAACCCTTCTAATGTCTGCTCCAAAATAGAGTCTAAGTTACATCGTGACTAAAACACAAGTAAAATACTACACGTAGTGCTAATCTCAACTTCTTCAGCTGGACAGAAGTCTCGGGGTCGGCAACCGAGGGACTCGACGCACATCAGCTCGACAGCGCGTGATATTACTACCTCTTTAAACTCCAAACGCAGTAAAATCATTTCTAGCTTTAATTTGTGTTGGCTGTTTAACCCTTATGTATTCGTGTATTTTCGTGGCGTGGAGGACGTTAAAGGTTCCGGTTTGGCAGTCGTGCTGCCGTTGTCAATCATTTTTTCTTCTATAAGGTAGGTGCATTCAGCCGTAGGTATAGACAGGCTTAATTAGTGAGTTATAAAGTCCCGCACAAGCAAATAAATTTTTGAATCTGGATAATGGTTCGACTCTTCAAAGATAAATTTAGCGATCCGCCATCTTGTCGTTCGCGAAATTTGCTGTTTTCTAAATTTTTTTACAAGTATTGCAATATAACTTGGGTGCATGGCGTATGGGTTATTATCAGTATAGTAAAATTCATTCCCTTAAGTTGCTTCAGATGCTTTTACACCTTTTTCAGTGCCAATAGAATTAACCTATTGTATCCACTTTGATTGAGTGACGATAATAAATAAGATGGGAACACGACGGAAACCATCTAAAAGAGATTAGGTTGTATTTCAATGCAGATAAAATATGTGTTGCTGATCATGAGAGCATTAGAGGACGTAAGCCCTTGTCAAATATCTGGTATTCTAAAAATGGGACAAAAATTATATATAAAAGTTGAGGTAGGCCGCAAAACAAAAACTGTGAGGACAAGATAGTAGGGTATTTCCACGTGAACACTCCAATTAAGTTATTCATCTATTTATTTGTGCGCCTCTGTGCTCACATCATTCTCTCTGAAAAACTTACCTTTGAATGCAGTTGCGAAAGAAACAACCGGGAACTAAATAACTGTGCAATGTATGGGCTCGCAAGTGACTAGCTAACTGACGCCAAGATCTAATTAGTGATGAATGTATGATTCCTACTTCTTTAAACACAAAAGAATTCTTGACACCAACAAAGCATTTTAAGGCTTTCAAATGTCCACTCGTAGGGTTGTAAGACGCTGAGATTAGAAGTCATAAGCAGCACTCGTCAGACAGACTTCAAATTTGTTAGAGACAATTCAAGCACTCATTGCGATATCAACACATTCAATCTCAAAATTATATCCTCGATTACAATCTGTTGCATGTTAAGAATAACAGGAGAAGCTCCTTTCCCTAACCCATCCACCCTTCCCACATTAGCAGAGTCAACACCGGAAAGGGTTGAAGGAAACAAACCATCACTCATGAAAGGAACAGAGCCTCAGGGGATGGACTTCTCTTCGCCATCTTATGTTCCAACACACCATAGACACGTTTATTCTTGCCGGAAGTTTTATCTTTCTAACCAATTGAAGGGGGAAAATGTTTAAGTCAGAACGCATACCACTTCGATCGTTCCATCTTTTCTTCGACCGATACTGCCGCCACTTGGTTTCGGTCACGGTACACGTTTTTTCAAGCTCCCTTCCGTTCATCTGTAAAATTCATTGGTTTGAGACAAACGTGGTCTGTTGCTTTAAACCGCCCCAGTGTAGGTCGATTTTTGCGAAAATTACAATTAGGAATGTCTCAGACCTGCCCAAGTTCTATTCCGACCTGGCTCGACTATTTAGCGATTCTCTAGCAAGGTTCAAGAAAAGTTCGGCAAACGTTCAACTATTATACTTGCATGCGAGGAAATATAAGACGTGCTGACGCCACCCAGCGGAGAAAAGGTGTAACATTCGTTAGATTGTTGTTACAAATAAAACTAACTAAAGTATTTAAACTTGTTTTTTCTTAATTTAAACTGTGTAAACACCGCTGTAATAATTTTATAAGACATTATATAACATATTTCATCAATAAACTTTTCGCTAAATTTGCAGCTTTTTCTGTAGAAGTCGGGCAACACTGTCCAAGAAGTCGAACTTCGTTGAACTTTTCCAAAAGTTTCGAGATTCGCCGAAAAAGTCGGACCTCGAGGTCCGACGTGGAATCTAAAGTTCGACAGAAGTTCGCAAGGTAGCCTCCGAGGGTTCCGCAAGGTGTCATTTTCATTCAGAATGTTCTTGTTTATGACCATCACTTGTACCGAACAATCTGGTTTCAGTAAAAATGTGCGAATTGTACTTCAATCATTCTCTCCTGTTTTGCCACCAAGAGGCTGGAAGTATTGATAAATAAATAAATGAATAAAATAGCGCTGATTGTATAAGCTAACATTTTCGTGTCTCATCACCACTGCTGGCATAACGTTCCAACGTGCTCTCAGCATTTGAAAACACGAATTTTTATTCCGCGATGAATGAACCGCCTGACAAGTATTTAGTCCATCTTTAGAACTGATTGAAAAGGTTCGAGTCACAAGATTATGCCCCTTGTTTACGATGACGCGCGATTTTCGCGCTCGATGAAAGTGCTATCTTGCCGCTTCTCGCTATTTTTTTATAAACGTCGATTCTCCAAAAATTAATGTCAACTCGCTTTTACTCCCTAAACAGTCACCCAGAATGCAGAGTTGAGTCAGGCCTCATTAATAACAAAGGAGGGGAAAAAGTATTAAAAGGGAATCGCAAGCCGCCCCCTGGACAACGTTTCTTGTGCGTGAAACACCCCGGATCGACGTATCAAATGCAAACTAGCGACCACTTCAATAATTGGCTTCAAGGCAAAATAAAAACATTGTTAATTTTTTGACACAGTAAGTGGTACAGCCGCGGAAAAAGATACTTGGCAATTTTCTTACTATATTTTATGTAAGCAGTACTTAGATTTGTACTTTGATTAAGGTTGCTTTTGACTAATTTGTAATCTCCGTTTCTGCATCGACAAAAAGGCATCAGCTATTCATTAGCACAAAAAATAAAGACGTAAATAAATTTGTAGATGTTTATGCGTGTTGAATATTAATTTACGATAAGGAAAGAGGGACATTTAAGACAAACAGACAAGACATAAAGGAAAATATAATTATATACCATAGAATAAAAATACGGCTTCAAGAACGACTGTAAAGTTGTTTTTTATTCTACACGTCGGTTAAAGAGAGCAGTGCTATATTTCATTTCAACTTGTATCAAAGCGCAACCCATGTTACGAGTCAACCGTGTAGATCAAGAAGCACCAAAAGCTCAACTTCACGAACTTCATCAGCTTCCTTTCCAGATGATGTTATCGGCTCAACCAATCGAGCGTAGTGAATTCGTCTCGACCTTGAACTTTTCGCATCTGTGTAGTTATTTCAATATAAAACAAATTTTAAATTTGAATTAAAATTGTAATGAACGCAAGGAACGTGTTTAAAGCTAGAGACAAGCCTACTAAGAGAGAATTCAAATTCGGAAAAATATATATGCTGATGTCTGTATACTGGTCAACTGTCAGAGAAAACGAACTTTCCGAGAAGAGTTTTCATTTCGTCAAACTAGATCGCGTCCGAACGAGACCGCTTTTAGAGTCGAAGCATGTGTTTCAAAAAAGTACGGCTACAAACTGTTTCAAAACCATTACCGTTTCAAGAAAAGAAAACTCACTGGCGTATCTATTTGATCACCATTTTCAAATGTGCTGAAAATGAAGTTCTCAGCCAAGACAGAGGTCTCCTCCAAGTGAAGCGTCAGTCCATCTCGAATGTGAAGCAACTTCTCGCCATTCGCTCCCCTTGCTTGCAGCAGCCGTGGATAAACAAAGCGTTCCGCCGAAGGTCCTGCAGGTGAAGAACGTAGAACATATCTTTATTGGCACAATAAACATTTCATAAAATACTATTGCCAGCCGGAATAAGCTTCAAGGGCTTGTGTACCTGGCTCGGCAGGTGACGAAACCAGGTAGAGTAGATAACGAAGAAGATTAATTGAAAGTAACAAGGTGTTGAACTGGGCGAGTTGCCAAACGTTTGACATGGTCGGTGTAACAGCTTCAAAAAACGAGGACGAGGAAAGGAACAGACACGACAGGACAACAGCTGTACACCCGCCGGTGATATGAAGGTGAACGCCGGACCGTCGACCGGTCCGTGCTATCAGCACCATGACGCGGCTGCCGTGGCGGCTCGTTTTCTAAACGCGCGCTTCGATGAGATTAAATGCTTGAATCGAGCGCTGTTTTCAGATCTGCTGGTTATCCTGCAGAAAGCATGGAAGTGGGTTTCGATTTCGGCATCGCTTTTTGTGGGCGCAGTGCCCACGTCATTGCCGGCAATTGATTTGCACATTGCACATGAACTAAAGCGGACGTTGTTCGGCATGGTTTATCAGTGACTCAACCGCTTTCTTCATTCATGAGCGAACGCTAATAACTCCGAACGCTAATACCTGTTCGTCTTTTTAAGACACGGAAAGTATGAGTTACATTTTTATTTGTTCCGCAGCCTTCCGGTGTAGCACATTTCACAACAAAATCTACTAAACTATATTGTCTACCAATAGCTTCTGAAAGGCTCCTTCCCCGATCCTCGCGCTTTCTGCGGGGAGTAGCAGCAGAGCTGAGAACAGCGCTCGATCTAAGCGCTTAATCTCGGCGAATCGCGAAATCAGAAAGCGAGCCGCCACGGCAGCCGCGTCATGGCGCTGATAGCACGGAGCGATCGACGGTCCGGCGTTCACCTTCATATCGCCGGCGGGTGTAGGTACTCGCAACTTATTCTTTTCGAATAAAACCTTTCAGTTGCGAGAATTAACAGCTGTTGTCCTGTCGTGTCTGCTCCTTTTGTAGTCCTCGTTCTTTGAAGCTGTTACACCCACCATGTCAAATTAATTGAAAGTATTAAAGGAATAAGAAGACGCGTAACATCCACCCTCGCTACTGAATTCTTTAAAATTAAGTGTACCTGAAAATTCGAAAGCCTTTGAAGAATTGTTCATTAGATTGACCGGTTCCAGGATCACGTACAGCCTACAAACTATGTGCTGTATGTTAAGAACCCAATGCTAGCAATTCTGCAGAGCAAGCCCCGCTGCCACTCAACAGTGGAGAGATTACACGACATTGGAGCAGTTTGGCATTCCCCTCACATCCAAGCGAAGAATATAACCTTATTTTGAAAGTCTGTTTCGTTCCGACTACGGCAATAGGAAGATGCTCCTCGGGCATACTTCTTTTAAACTTTAGGGTTAGAGCTGAGGCATTTTCTCAATTGGTAGAAATTGGGCTCCTCATTTTATTTACGCAGTCCGTTTTCTAATAGCTGCTCTGGTTCAATATCTGTGCTTCATGAAATGCATAAAAAACACCCGTCTTGTGTGCACAAATTGTTTTACTCAGTATAAAGATATACCAGCCTAAGTAGCTAAGGTTAGTCCCTTAAAATAGAGGGGCGAATATCTATTTGACTTAGCAATACCTAAAAATATTTATAAACAAATAAAAAACTTCTGTACAGTATTTTAAAAATGTCACTTATTATTTTGTATTTTTAGAACAGTGGTAGAGTTCATGTTGTAACTAGCCAGTTTTGCACATTCTGTACACCCTCAGAAACCGCTGTACAAAGTGTGATTGTTATTTGTCAACTGCAAGAGGAATAAATTCAAACTCTGGAAATAGGCGAACACAGCAATTTGAGAAACACGTATTTCAAAGTTTATCTTCATGCGAGACACCTGAGTCCTGACACAAACCCAATGATACTTGGGGATGATATGATCCCGAATGTTTATCTCTGGATCCCCAGACTTGAAGTTTCCATCAGCATAGGTTGCACCCTCACGGTCATAACCGACGTCAATCAAGCGCGCAGCGAGCACTGCCTTTACGTTGACCGCAAAGCTGTCGTGGGCGCTTCCACTCCATTGTTCCGGGTCGCACATTTCACGGCCGGTGGCGGCAGCACGACGCGATGTGTACGCAGCCGAAATGACTTCGAAAGGGCAGGCAACATTTATGCACTCGAGCTCCAGCAAAGGTGAAAGACCCTAGAATTCGCTCTCAACTTCCACAACGGCGAGTTCGCACTCGCCAGATTCCCCGCTTGTCGCACCGCTCACAGGCCGCGTCAAAATTTCACTTTCGCAAGTAACTGCGTTTCCGCCGCTTCCGTTCTCAACAGTTTCATTGTCGCGGCTACTATCAAGCCGCGAAATAAGTCCGAGACCAGGAACCCAATTCTCTTTCATTTCGTTGCTCGCCTTCTTGCGGCTGGAACGCAAAGCGTTTAGCGAGGATCCCCGGATTCGCCTGCTCAGCCGGCATGGCGGCACTGCTCATGATTATGGCTCGCGAACCGCCATTTCAGAATGCAAAACAGGGCTATTAACTGTCAAAATGTATCGCTGCATCCCGTATGGGATTGAGACCGTACAGTTTCACTGGTTTTCCAACGTTAAAGGGATGCTGAACCGAAATCTGGCTTCCACAAAACACGCGGCAAAAGCGTGCAACCGGATGCTACAAACACCAAAACATCACTCATACAGCGATATCATAAACGAATGACCGTATTTTTCAAGGAAAAGAGGCGCATTTGACAGGTTCGTTGGCGTCATGTTTCTCCGAGAAGGAGCGGGAACGGCCTCGCGTCTTCTCCGCCTCGCCGCCTTGAGGGAGCGAAGTGAAGAGAGGAGGAAACTAGGTTTCTTGACGTCACGCGCCTCGTCGGCCTTGTTCAATCTCGACCTCTTTTTCTCAAAATACGGCCGTCCATTCGAGATATCGCCGTACGAGTAGTGTTGTAGGGATTGTAGCGTCCCGCCTACATCTCCTGCATGGTTTTTCTGAAATCCAAATTTCGGTTAACCATCCCTTTAAAACAAACGCGCCGATTTAACCGAAATGCAGGCGTGTAAGCGATCCTTCGAAACAGAAAGGCTGAAATCTGAAAAACGACGGCGTATAAAAATAATAGAAAATATATGTTTTCGCAAATTTCGTAATTAAAAAAAAGAAAATCCCCGCTTTTTTTATTATTATTTTGTTTGGAAGGATTAAAGACGAATTCTGGAAGTTATCCCGGTTGTCAAGAGGCCGAGGCTAAGAACACCCCCATGTTTTTATTATAGTGTACATTCTAAGTAGCTTCGCCATTGTATACAATAATATATCTTAATTTTGTTATTATAAACGCCACAATTGCAATAATTATAAAATTAAAAACTAATCGTCTTTGCAGAGATGTCTTCTTTTCTTGTAGCACATAAAATGCTCAGGTGGTTATCAAGGTATACCCTGTTAATCCATCACCCGTTACCTTAAAAACACGTTTTTCTTGTTTTTCTGTAGTTCCGGTTTAGGGCTTTTGAAGTTAGAAGAGCGTTTCTTAATTTGTACGCTTTTTGAAACTATTATAAAATTATAACCTGTGACAGTGTTTTGCAAAAAAAATATTGATTTTCATATTGTTCTGTTTGGAATCATTGTATCAACAAATGATCATCTAAACATCCGAATTTCGCTATTTCACATGAGTTTTTTTAAACATTCGTCAGCGTACGGGGAAACATTTAAAGAATGATCAGTTCGCGTTCTTTTTGTGAGGAATAATTTGGCTTCTGTACGTATGTTAAGGCAGACGTGTCTCTTTGTTTAAGATAAATAGAATATATAGCTTTAGTCGGAATCCTCTACGGCGCTCCTCCCAAAAACCTAGCCCAACTCTTGTTTCATTCTCGTTGTCCTTAAAAAGCTATCTTGTCTCCCTATGAAAAATCTAGCAGCGACAGACTGAATGAGGTAAGTACATTGACACAGTAAACGGGATCCTACACAAGGGAAGAATATTCCAGAATCGGCCTAACGTTTGCTGGAGAGGCGGCTTCTTTAACTTCGCTACTAACATGCTCGAGGTTACGCTCTAAAAAACTAAGTGACTTGCCCGGCTTCTCAATTACACATTGCTTACTTGCGCTGGTCATAAACCGTATTCAGAAAATATCACACCTAAGTATTTTTTGTTTATTATGTTCTTATTGCCTCCCTGTATAAATACTGAAAAATATAATTTCTTTAATTTTTAGTAAAGCTTACGTGGACGCACTTGCTAACATATAGAGACATTTTATTATTCATGCGCAATATATCTACGTATCTAAGGTCACTCGCAAGCTGTGTGGAATCCGTTTTACCAGAGACTCTATACTACACAATACACAATCGTCCGCGAACAAACGTATTCAAGATTGAACTTCAGAAGAAATATTATTATTAAAAATAAGAAGAAACAAGTGACCCTAGGAGGACCCCTGTGACACTCCAGACGTAACAGAAACCAGGCTCGAGCGTGTGCAATTTACTGCAACCTGCTGTTTTCATTAAAGTTAAGGAATCCCTAATCCAGTTAACCACAGTACTATCAATATTTAAAGCTCACAGTACATTTAGTAGTATGCAGTGTCGAACGGTCTTTTGAAATCTAAAAATATACAGTCGATCTTGCGTATACGCCATCAAGTTCTTCGTAGATACCACTATAAAATTAAATGAATGTTGTCGTCCACAATGGTTCGATTTCAATTTATTTAGCGACGTTAGATTCATTAGCTTCGAGAAATTATTCGGTCATTTATTTCTGCAGCACTGCCCATGCATACAATCATACGAATCATACAAATAAGATTGCCCGTGATCCATGGCTTCTGCCTCTTTCTCAGCTTGCTACTTAATATACTTGGTGCATGAGAGTCAGTTAGACCAATTATTTTTTACTTAAATAAAAACGATAATTCATTAACACTTGAGTCATCGGTTAAACACTCAAACAGCAAAAAACAGTTCTGCAGCTCAATGGAGATGGTCGCATAATTTTCCTTCTCAAAAAGAAAGCTATTAAAGACTCGTTATATTTAGAACGATAGGTACAGCTAGAGGGAAGCTTAAAACGACCGCGTGGTGGTCACGAATACCAGGTATAACACATCCTTAGGACAATATCAGGAGTGTTAGAAGATAATAAATTAAGAAGTTTACGGCCACGAGTCGGTTGCGACACATCTTGAAGAAAACCCAGTGTATTCTGAATAGCTTTCCATTCGCAGTATACACTGCTTTCAGGGCTCAAAGTACATGTACCATCAATCCATATCGCTTCTGGTACATTAAATCCCTTCACAATAATAGTCTGTAGAAAACGTGCAACCCATTTTGCGTAACTTACACATGACATTTGGGTCAGAAGGATTAGCAATGTGTCAGAAAAATTAAAGCTACACTGTATGCCGGACAAGGTGGAACACACTCTTTTGTCTTAAATTTTATCAAAAAGTACTCACACCTATATTGTGCGCCATAGTTAAGAACTATATAAAATCTAGAATATTCCCAGAAACGTGAAAAGTCGCCTCGGTTGCTTTCTGTCCCGAAATCAAGAAATAGGGGCAATGTTCTTAACTACCGACCAATTTTACTTCTCTCTTCATTTTCCAAACAATGAAAAGTCCTGCACCAATTTCTGTCGTTCAAGACTCTCAACTTTATCATTCCTAATCAACATGACCAAATTTGGCAGAACGATGGATGCCAATCCTGCAACATTTATGTCTACTGCATCTCGAGTCGTCTGTGACAGGTCGGTTAAAGGGTTTTTTAGCTGACCTAAGAAAGGCCTGCAACGTGGTTGATCACACCAGCTTCCTATCAAAGCTATCATGTTACGGAGTAAGTCGGTCGGTATTACAGTGGATTATATACTATTTGTCAAATAGCAGGTGTTCGTTCGTGTCAGCATTCTGCAGCATCCACGTAGTAGAAGGAAGGCCCTGGTCTCCATCTGGGATTAGTCATGAGCCCTCTTTTTCAATTTTTACAGTGAAGCTATTTATGACTCACTGGACGGGTTTTTTCCTGTCCGTCAACAGAACTCTAGTCGACAGATAAAATAGTCGAAGGGACAACCATCGCGCGCGCCTTATTTCTTGTCATGTGGTTTTGACACTTGTTTCCGTAAGAAAACCACAAAGTGTCCAAACCACGTGATAGATGATAAGCACGTGGCGCTCCCGGATGAGTTTCTCGGTAAAGAGTGAGGTTCCATAAGCTGCTGCGGCAGCGGCAGCCTACGAACTCTTTCATATATGAAAAAGTTTTGGTACAGAGCATTTGCATTTCTTTCGTCAATCATTTGGTATAGACACTTTTGCTGTTTCGAAACTTGGACTGCCGCTTGCATCCCAAGCGACTTTCGGCCACATCGTCTTTGAAAGCCTGCTGAGCTGCTTTTTGTCACCGGTGAAAGAAAGCATACATGCTACAGGGACAACAAAGTTGGAGATTTAACGAGGGCCTTCGGTTGTACACTATCATATCTTGGAGGAGGCAAGTTGGTTTGCAAGAATATTCACAACATTTTAACAGATCTCGCGCTTCTTCGTTCTTTTGGCGTTCACCTAGACAGTTGGTGGTTAAACGCTTCATTTTCATTTCAAGCATCAGTCATAAGGTAACCTTTGTTCATTGTTTTTATCAACTGGAAGTTCTCCGGGAGGATGATTATGATTATGATACTGCGGCTGCTCCCTTTATAACAGGTGGGTTCGATTCATTGTGTCCAAGCCTGGGAGTGAGTTCAGCCCCTCCTGTGTTGTGTTTGATGCCACCAATTGTACAGTCGTCTTTTCGTCTGCTCTGTGGTCTTACTAAACAGCGTCCAAGGCTAGAAAGCCAGCTGGTGGCGTGTGCCAACAAAAAAAGGGGTCTCTAGTCCGGTGGGCAATCGTTGCAGGTGATACCGAAGCTTTGCTGTAAAACCGCTTTCACAGCCTAGATTGGAGCCTTGTTTGTTTTGTAAATGACGTCATTGTGGTTATTTACAATTCTTCATTTTTTTCGCACTACGCCGACGACATAAATATTTATAAAGAAATTATGACACTCAAAGATTGCACTGCGCTTCGCGAAGACGCATGTTTGTTTTGCAAATGGTGCTCCGACAAAGACCTCTGCTTGAACCCTTCGAAAATCAAAGTAATGAGATATTTTCGTAAGACTCAAAACTACCTTTTTCGCGTATAGACCGTTTTACTGAAAGAGGGCGAGAGAGAAAAGGGAAAGGGCTACCGGCGCTTTCCTCCTTTCTGATTATGTAGAAAGAGTCAAAGTCCCGGATGAGAGGGTTGGCCGGTGTTGGGTGTCTGCTGTGCCCCAACTTCGTTCGCGCTTTCTTTTCTGTGATTAGACTCGCAAACTTAATTAGAGCCACGGGCTTCGATGGCGACAGTTCCCCGGTCATCGGGACACCATTGCTCAGTCGTAGGGTGCACGAATAACGACAGAAAGCGTCGAACGCTGTCCGAGGACCTACGTAGCTTGCACGGAATCCGGCAAGGCGAGAGCGGCTGCAATGTCTTTAAGGTCCATCGCTTTCCACATGACCCCGGTCTCGGCGGCAGTGGATTTCGTCCGTAAACCAAAAAGCGTTTCCTCAGCGCCATCCTCTCGACAGTGCTCGGAACATTTTGTGAATGGAACGCGCACCAGAATGCTGTACCGCCGATGAACATGGGGTACGCTCGCAAGGTGCGTGCCAGTTTCTCGTGATAATTGCTGTTTCAGCTTGTAAAATTTTGTAACTGAATTTATCTTAATATTAATAATTTGCAGTGGTGACTGACTCAATTTTATCATCCACAACACTTAGTTGAAGGCTCATTTCCGCCGCCGGGTGAGGCTATAAATTGTTGAAAAGGTTGTTGTATCGGTTTTCCTGAATCGCGATCTCCTGCGCGATACAAGAGAGCCGGCAAAAGCGCTCCTTGGAGTGGCGCTGGTGGGTTGTTTCCGTTGATTGGGCGCTTTGAAGCGCTGGATAGTCGCTGCAATGTACGTCTCGTGTGTTGCGATCTGCGTTTTCGAGCCCAGTGGGCACGTTTCTTTGTTCGAGTCATGGCATCCGCCAGTGCGGCGACGGGGAGAACAGCGGCAGCGAACGTGTCAGCGATAGAAATTGGAGGTTGGTACTCAAAATGTTGCATCAAATAGTAAAATAATTCGTGGCTGCCTTGAGGTTTTCGGCGGTTCGATATAAGTACATCTAGAACGTCTTCGTCGTTCATCCACAAGGAAATATAGGAATACGGACACGCAAGATAAAAGCAGCGCGGAAAAACGATCTGTAGCAGCCCCGGGTGTTTACAAAATTAATTGAGGTTCCCGTTTCGTGTATCGCTTGTTGATTACTACTAAACGGCTACGTTGAAACAGGCCCATTGCAAGCAAAAATTGATGAATGGTTCATCATTTCCAGTCATACGGAAAGCGATGGAACTTAGAAACATTGCAGCCGCACTCGCCTTGCCGGATTCCATGCAAGCTACATAGGTCCTCGGACAGTATTCGGCGCTTTCTGTCCTTATTCGTGCACCCTATGACCGAGCAATGGTGTCCCGATGACCGGGAAACTCTCACCATCCTAGACCACGGCTCTAATTAAGTTTGCGAGTTTAAAACAGAAAAGAAAGCGCGAACGAAGTTGGGGCACGGCAGACACCCAACACCGGCCAAGCCCCTCATCCGGGTCTTTCACTCTTTCTACACAGCCAGAAAGGAGGAAAGCGCCGGTACCCCTTTCCCCTTTTCTCTCTCGCTCTCAAAATGGCGCTACCCACGATAAAACGGTCTATAGCTTCGATGGTGAGCTGTCATGATTGAGTGAAGTCAGGAACCCTGGGGTTAGGATTGATTCGACTCTAAGATTTGACAGTCACGTGGACAGGGCGGTTTACTCGTCTCTGTGGACGTTGGGTGCCGCATTTCGCTTAGCAAAAAATTTAAGAACGCGTTCGCCTTTTTCTTTTTTTGTTCCATTCGTTACTTAGGTCACAGCGGGACTACCCTTCAGTTGTGTGGAACGTCATTTTGTTTTCTGTGCTCTATATGTTTGTCTTTAAGCTTGAACTGCCCTCTAATTCTGTCATTATGTTTGTTTTACTGTCGAACCTTTTGAACTTGAGTTATTTTCGTATGTGTGTGTTTTCAGTGTGCCAGCATAAAGACCGATTGGCTTTTTCTGTACGCTATAATAAACTCTGATTCATTGATTGATTGATTATTTGACTGTATGATGATTATTATTAGTAGTAGCAGTAGTAGTAGTAGAGGTAGTGTAATTATTTATATTATTACTATTATTGTCATACGTTTCATGTTTTATGATATTCCTTTAATTGAAGAATAACATGTTTGCGGTAGCTCATTTTTGTTTTTAATTATTTTTGCTTTATATGTGTGTATGTATATTTTATTTTATAAAACATTCACGTTATGTGTAGAAGTTCTACGGCACACGGAATTGTGTTTGCATTTCTTCCTTTTTTCTTTTCTGTTCTTTCTGTGTTTGCTGGAGCTAAGTAGCCATTTTCTTCATTGGAAGGTGGCATAGCACAGGCCTGTTGTTGGCTTTGACGCGCCCGCTTTACTGAACTTCCCCTCTTCATGTGAGAATGAAAGTTATTATTACTATTAAGTCGCCAGTATCGTCTAACTAAGCCAATACATTACCACGTCAAGCAGCTCATGATCTAGATTGCTCCGTAATGCACAAAGATAGACCGCAACCACTTCCTCTCGGCGAGAAGCAATAAAACACTCCGAGTTCCTATAGCCAACATGTTTAGATGAGCCCTGCCCTTGTCTCCGTTGGTGTATAAACCGACATTGCATCCTTCCTTGGCCATCCGTCAGCGAAGGACTACGTCATTTGTGCCCGAACTTTACGGAGCAGTCTCCCATTGTTAAAACGTCAGCCATTATAAATCTTGTTCGCACCCAGCAGCTTTTTTTTTCTTAGACATTCACTTTACGAGGTGAGAACGCGGACGTATTCATCACATTCCCAGCGACGTATGTTTAAAGTTCTATGGACGACTCACGGCCGCTCGCGATTTTTTCTTGATTCGTTCATTGCGCTGGCGTAAAAGAGGCCGAGCCAGCACACAGTCGGAACCAATGCGACTAGTTTTAGAAGGCACTCGATCTATACACAAACACAAAGTTTGCAAACAAGCATGCTTTTTTCACACCAGGCGGAGCAGAGCGCGTCCTACAGGAGCGCCCCCACAGTGGCGCTATGTGAGAGAGTTGAGTTGGTATATTTTAAATGGGTAAAGGTGTGACCACCACAGTTCCGGCACCAGCTGATATATTGCGAACGAAACGTATACCCCGTTCCATTACTGGCATCTGTTATCGAAACAAATGCAATGTGTGTCAAGTGACTGTAAACTTAAGGAAAGACCCGACTTGGTAGAAAGGCCCCCAAGATCCCACTAAAATGTACGTACAAATAGCGGTGAGTAAAGAGGCTTCCTCTTCACTCACCGCGACGTGTACATATTAAAACGCTTCCGGGTTTTTAACGAGTATATTTAACAAGCTATTTTTATTTTTTCAGCAAAACAATTTTCTTTTTTATACGAAGGCTCCGACGTATTTTAAGGGTGCGACGGACAGAGTATCTAAAGCAGTGCGGAACAAGATGGAATGCAAACTTTTGTACAAGTTTTTTGTCTTTATGATTTCTATCTTTAGATCCCTTCACAAAGCACCACTGTCCTACTTTGCTGGTCGACCAGTGCGGATCCTCTGTCACCTACAGAATCCCTCTATGAACCCACATGTGCACACATCAGAAAATACCACAAACATAAAGGGGACAGAGAAACAAGGGCAAAACAAAGCAAAGATGTAAAATAAAAAGCAATCAGAAAGAAAAAGCAAGCATGGACAAAGGTATAGACATAAAGACACACCTTTGTCACAGGAACTCAAAGCCTAGTGTACACTGCTGGGATCCTGGAGGAAGACCTGCCTACAAAGAGGGTACTCAGGGGCGGGCTAAATGGCATAATCCTGCCTGCCCCTGGCCGACTTTCGGCGCAATACCGGCTTAAATGAAGGCCTACGCGTGAAGTCATCGTTCGTAGACTCCTTACCACCCCAGACGGCAAACACATAAAAGCTCAATACGAAAGGTAAGTGGAACTGCATGAATCCACTAATGTTGACGTCAGGGGGACAAGGGCGCTGGTCCGAATAGCGGCACTTTTAGAGAGACCCAAGAGGGCGGAGATCACGTAGCTATATTTTTTTTTCTTTATTTAACAATAAAAATAAAAATAATTTTTAATTGGTACAGTCACTTTTGTTTGTTTTAAATAAAGTTTAAACTTGCGGGCTAACGCAGCAGAAGAAAAGGTAAGAATATTTTTGTCTATTTTTTTTTCTAACCAACCCAATTCAAAACTTGTCTCGACAACAGAGTCGACGGAAATGGACCGAAGGTTCCGCTGGATTCATCATATTTGACACGAAGTATTGATCGTCCTTTTGGGTCTTCTCAACGTTTTCCAACAGCGTATCCACCTTCCCAAAGGTTATCTACTCTTAAGGGTCCAAGCTGCTATTGCGCTAGAGTGTGATGTATATTGTTCGCTACTACCAGTGAACTACTATATAATGTATATGCAACAAATTGCTTTGATTTTACGTTTGTGCAGTCTGCCGCTAAACTCTGTAGGGGATGGGGCCCAGTCAGGCGACTCTATGCAGGCTCGCAAGTTGGTCTGCTTCCTTTGTAGAAGTTGTGGTGACGTCAGAATGACGCCGAGCTCTAATTGGTTCTGATCAAAAGATAGTGGGTAGACCTCAAGGCAGCTTGCTTTGAGGTCTATCCACTATCCTTCGATCAGAACCAATCAGAGCTCGGCATCATTCTGACCTCACCGCAACTCCTGCACAACAAGCAGACAGCTTGCTCTCAGCATACTCCACGAATCACATTGTGTCAAACGGCAGTTAACACGACGGTCTAGTGGAGCCATCAGAGCAGTGCCAAAGGTGCCACGTCGCGGTGCTCATCACCTTGAGCGTTTCTTATCAAAGGCTAAGCCAACCACGCAAACAAAAAAATGAGGATCACGCCACATTCGCTGTGCGCCGTTGGCTTAGCTGGGGAGTGCAAAGGCACAAACACAACGAGCGCCGTGACGAAGCACTTTTTGCGCTGCTTAATCGGGTTCATTCTTTAGTCTCCAGCCGGACTTGGTGTGGAACGGGGTAAAGTCGCTCTGCCCCGCGCTTCATTTCGTCATTGTCCTAAGCACTTCGGACTCTGTTCATGCGATTCCAATGGCCATTCGTTTCGAACTAAGGAAAACCCATAAAATGGTATACTGTTAAATAGTAAAATATTTACCCGAGAGGGCCGACTCCGACGACGCTGAGAAGATGACCACCAACACAAAGAACGCCAACATGTCGCTCTCAAACTCCTTACCAACTCGTTGTAGCGAGTTATATACCTTACCCCAAATGCCGGATATTTAGGTACTTATTTTTTTCAGTCGTTGCCTTCGTAGTACATCAATGACGTACGACAAAAAAACTGCGCCGCTTGTTTTTCTTGGTTCTTTACAATGTGTGGTGAACTTTACTTAACGACAATCTATTCAACAGTTCTGACAACAGTTAAACTTTCTAAACATGTAAAATCATACAAAAATATTGAACGTGAGTGTTCACATAAAGAAAAAGCAACCTAAATGTCAGCAAAAGTCAGCAAAAGTTAATAACTACAAGAAGACCAACGATGTAGTTTGGTATTAAACTAAGGGTAACCAATACATAGGCTTCGATTGGGCTGCCCAAGCACGTCTGTTTTATTTCCGTCTTTAGAACAATATCCCGCCGGTAGAAAACCAATATCATGGCTGTAACCAGGGTGTCGAACCGAAATGTTTTTCGTTCCGGTTTTCGTTCCGGTTCAGGGAAAACGGTTCAGCTCCGGTTCAACTCCGGAGTGAAAAAATAAAGGTTCAAACCGGTTCGAACCGGTTCGTACTCATATGCTACAAAAACAATTGTCAGCAAAATATAAACTATGCATATTTTATAAAAGTGTTACATATAGAAAGCAAAGGCTCACATTACTGTGTGGAACGAACGAGCTAGTGCTGGGGCACCTCGGGACGTGGGTGAAAGCGCAGTTCAATGTCAGGCAGCTGATCCGAAGAAGCAGGACGTCGTCATGCATATCCGGGGAAAGACGGCACCTCTGAGACGATAGAATGAACTTCAGTGCAGAAAAGGCTCGCTGCACGCTGACCTGGGCCGCAGGCACTCCCAGGGCTACTTGCGCCAATGGAGTAGAGTTCTGGATGGCGTTCCCTTCTCTCCTCCCAAAACTGTAACACGTTAGCGTCTCTTGAAGGCCGCGGCTCCTTGTCTAGCAATGCTCAGAAGAGCTGTGCGCCTTGATGTTTGTGTTTCTCGGGAGAAAACGTTTTGGTCCTTGCTGTTTCTGCTACCAGAGATCGAAGCTGTTTTGCTGTTTTCTGTAGCTGTAACTGTTGATTGAATCTCCCTCCCCTTCCCGGTGCTAGACTTTAATTTCGGACAGATTATAAAATCCGCTGAGTTATTTTGAAAGCAGATTAGATGCGCCACAGTGTGCAGGTTTTAAAATATCCATCGGCCTTTGTATCGCTTTCTTATCCGATCAGTTGTACAATGAAATCAAGGCGTTTAAAGTAAATTGCACACAACTCTAGAAAAAAGGAGACAAGAAACACCAAACAAAGCTTGGACTGACGCAAAAAAGGACAAAGAGAAGTATAGACAACACCAGGCGTGTTGTCTATACCTCTCTTTGTCCTTTTTTTTCGTTTAGTCCGAGATGAAAAATGAACTAGTCCCAACTTATCGTTTTGCCACCAAACAGGCTCCTTATCCTTAATTGGTCACTTTTGCTGACGTACGAATGGGGTATGTTCTAGTGTTCAATTTTCTTTGATGAGCCATTTCCGGTCCCCAAGAAAAGGTTGGGACGAATGTAGGCATTTGTTAAAGAAATACATAAACCAGAAATCTCGGGAGAATTTATAGTTACTGTGCTCATTTTGTTTGAGTTCTCGAGACGAACTTTTTAAATTATGAAGACGATCGTTATGTAAAAACTTAATAATGGAACGTTACAGAGCTTTCCGCTACCTATTTTTTTTCGCTTTTTGACTTTCCACATGAACGAAACACGGCAAAATATTTGACTGTCTTGCCCAGGAACGAAAAAATAGTTATTTCGGTCCTGCTCAACTCCGGTTTCGCGCGAAAATAATATTTTTTTGTCTTTCATTTCTTTGTTTACTTTTCAGGTTAATGTGTTTTTTGCCACGCACTTTTCACGCATCCTGACTTCGCGTATGAACCGAAAACCGCATGGAAAACTTATCGGTTCCGCTCCGGAGCAGAGAAAAATTATTTTGTTCCGGGTCAACTCCGGTCTCGCGCGAAAATAACGTAGTTTTTCTCGGTTTTCGGTTTACGGTTCGGGTACGTTCAATGCCCCTGGCTGTAACCGACTTCCGTCGAAATGAAGGTTCTTCTAAACCGGCAAACCTTGGAACTTTTTATAGGGCGCAGCTCTTAGGCGCCTGTTTCCGGCTTGAGTGGCGTCTCCGTGGCCGTCGGCGTAACCGCGCGTTGCATTATGGGACGTTTCCCATAAGGACCCTCGTGACGTCACTGTGACGCCGCGAGGGTCACTAGGGTCACAAGTGACGTCACGAAGCTCACTCGTGAAGGTCACGACCTTCACGAGGCCTTCACGGGTGACGTCACGAGGGTCACTAAGGTCACAAGTGACGTCACGGGAGGGGAGGGAGGGAGGAGGAGAAGGGCGAGGAGATGGAAGGAGAATGAGAGGAGGATGGAGGAGGGGGAGAGGCAGGAGGAGGAAGGGACGAGGGAGGAGAGGAGGAAGAAGGAGGGGCAGGTGGAGGAAATGGCCGAGGGGAGGAGGGAAGGAGGGCCATACCCTCCTCTCGGCACCCTCCCCTCCTCCTCCTCAAGAGCTGAGATCTAATTCGGCATTACAGGGGATTGTAAACGTCTTTCATTTTTGTTTAATCGACTAAGTTCGACTTTTTGAACACTGTTGCAGAATTTTACAACAAAGCATTATACGCGATAGACATCAAAAGCGCGCGCAAATACATTTAATAAATCTGTTTGTATGTGTGAAGCACTACACCGAATAAATATTCCACTCTATCTCCGCTACGTGGCGTCAGATCGATTTCAATCTAGAATCGGTTAAACTAGAACAGGGGTATCAAACACGCGGCCCGCGACTCTTTGGGACGCAGCCCGCAAGTGTACCGTGGATGCAAGCTCCTTTCCTATGCTTCGAGCACTGCATCGGCCATAAATAATTACCTTTTGTCGTTTATTCATTTTCACTGGAAGCGTAGCCTTGCTCTTATGGCGTTTCCATGTATCTATTACTAATCTATTCCTTTTTTCTTCTTTAAGTCGCGGATTGTGTCGACTTACATGCGGTTAAGACACGAGCATTTTCTTATATTTATGCTATACAATTTGTCAGAAAAGCAAAAACTACTGTATGAAAAGATTTGTCTTTCGAGATCATTTTAACTCGCATCATTTCCGAGTCAAGTGAGCGACAGAGTAACGAGTTTGTGCTTAGTTTCCAGTTCTATAGAAAAATTCCAGTGCCTTGGAGGGATGGTGGTATTTTAAATCTTGTAATCACACGTAGTACAAGCCCAAAGTATTTGTATGCCACAACCAAGCTAAATACGGCACGGGCAAAAACGGCTATTTTACAGAAAAAAGAGGAAAGCAAATAGCACGAGATTCCTGCTTTATTAAATCTCTGGGTGTCGCTGAAAGACTTAACTCCTTTCACACGTGAAGCACCATAGTTATTTTTATTTTATTTTTTGGTCCTAAAATATATGACACCCCCCCCCCCCCCACACTTTATGTCGGCCCTCGACCTTCCAGGGGTGGGCTGTCTGGCACCCCCACAACAAATGAGTTTGAAACCCCTGATCCAGGACCTCGGCTGGTTCGCTACATATACTTATCGTTATCAAGCTCGGTGAAAACCTCGCGAAAACTCCCGTATCTCTCTCTAAAAAACAATTATTTCGTGTGTTCATTTTAAACTTTAATTGCTTATGGCGTTGCCTGCTATCGGTAATACAGTTCACATCGGGTGTTTGAAAGGTCTAAAGTAGAGATGAAGGAGTGACCGTTTTGTGTACATTTCTGAGATGTAAACTATCTGGCCTCAACAGTTCTACACTGCTTCCGAAAATATATAGGCTTTATGGTTATTGTGCCCATGAGTTTAGACTGCTAATCATCCCTGCAGTTACTCATGCTCCACCTCGCGCGATATGTCATTCCAATGATTCTGAAATTGTCACGTGGGCTCATTTTCATGTGACAAGGATGCCTAACAGTTTCCACGTCCCTAATTTTACTTCAATCTAAAAGATGTTAAAAAAGTTCGTGTTGTATCTAGTGCGGGTGTTTTGGTTCATAGCCCCTTCATTTGCAGGTACTGTTAAACCACTCTCTTAAAGAGACACTGAGAAGAAACAGGAAACATTTTTCGAAGAACCTAAATTGGACCAAGGGTTTGAGTTGAACCAGTTGCTGCATTACTAGGATAGGGCCAGCTTGAATTTTGGAGACGAAAAAACATTAAAAAAACAGAGATTGAAGAAAGAGAGTGAGATAGAGATACTGCTGGACTACCAACTATGGATATAATGCTTCTTCCTCTTGTTGAACATTAACTATCTGCTTCCTCTTTCTTCTCATCCTGAGAGCGCCACACAATCCCATAAACCCAAGGATGAAATGAAATAAAAGAAATTAAATCACATTACATTAAGGGGAATTCAACCGCTTGTCACTCAATGGGCAAATTTCGCTACACAAACCTGAGTTTCAGGAATGCACGATAGTATTCATTCTTTTGGAGGTTACTTATGATAACGTAATGAAGGTTGTACGGCCCTTGGATTTTTCTTTTAGAGCACTGGAAATTTTTAATAAAATCCAGAAATATGACTGTTTTGACTGTTTTTAGCGCGTTTTGAGGCATTTTTGAAGATATAATTATTTAGAAGACAAACGTGACAAAACGCTTGGCCGTACGTACTAGGGGTGCCTCTAATCTTAATTTTAAGACCATGACGAAAAAGCAAAATATTGTTGTATTTGCGTATTTGTGTAAATAAAATCACCCTGTTAATTTTATTTCTAACTTGTTAAACGAGATGGCGACACTAGTACTAAATGCCTCAAACCGGAGATTTTCTTGCTGTTGTTGTTTTTCTCTCGAGCTCGAATTCGACCGCGATGTCTCGTTGCTCGTGGATCGGTAGCACGTGTAGCGAAAGCTCACGCTGTAAAGCTCACTGATTGTAGATTCAATCCACCGTCTCTGCCCGTTTCAATCTGGATGAGCATCGTACCGGCGTGCTGTCATATATCACTATTATGTGATGCACGTGAAAGACGTCAGACAAGCAGCGGTATACTGTACTGTCTTTCATCTCCAACGAAGGCACCAGATGCCCTCAGAGCTGACTAACTTCCCGCTGTATAAACATAGACATAACAGAATTACACGTGATGGCTCCGTTGGTCGGCACTTTTTGAACGTTGCAGAAAGTGTAACTATACTCCATTTCACCTTACGATGTACCGCAGGAAAGGCTACATGCGCGAGCTTTCTGCTCTGGGGCACATCTCGGCGGCACAAGCTCTCGTGCATTAAAGGCAGCTGCCAACGCTATGAGCTCGCCCTTCTAGCCTTGGCTGCGGTACAACATAAGGTGAAACGGGGTATAGTCATCAGGAGACTCTATACTTCGCTTCAGCTTAGGTCCAGACGCAGCCGATGCTACGAGCGCGAGCATTTGGCCCTGAACAGTGCTTGTGCTGCACGAGCGCGCGTGTGCTCGGCAGGGACGCTGAAAGCCCGCAGCTCGCGCTTGCAGCATCGGCTGCGTCTGGACCCTAGCTGAAACGAAGTATAGCGAAAGGCCTGGCTCTGAAGGCGATACTTTTGTTGATTCTATTTTTTTCTTGTGTGCTATGTTAGCGCGCGTGGTCAAACGTTTGCACACGCTACAAGCGTGGCTCGTAAGCACCCTAAGATCGTTCAGGGTTGAACAGAGATATCCTATACTTCGTTTCAGCTTGGGTCCAGACGCAGCCGATGCTACAAGCGCGAGCTCCGGGCTTCCAGCGTCCCTGCCAAGCACGCGCGCTCGTGCAGTACAGGCACTGTTCAGGGCCACACGCTCGTGCTTGTAGCATCGGCTGCGTCTGAACCCAAGCTGAAACGATGTATAGTATGTAGGGTGCCTCAATGTCCTTCTGTTTAGGGTGATGCCACCCTTTGTATACTCCATTTCACCTTATGATGTACCGCAGGAAAGGCTAGAAGCGCGAGCTCTTTGCTCTAGGGCACATCTCGGCGGCACAAGCTCTCGTGCATTAAGGACAGCTGCCAACGCTATGAGCTCGCGCTTCTAGCCTTCACTGCGGTACAGCATAAGGTGAAACGGAGTAGAGCACCCTACGGCGACAGCACGCGCTCACGGGTAAAATATAAATAAATCGACGAAAACAAAATGTCGCCATAGCACAGTCAGCGCCACAAACGCGTGCCGGGACACGCGCTTCTGAACAAAAAAAGTAAAAATAAAAATGTGGAACAAAATGGCCAGATGTCTCCACCCTAAGCAAAGCGCACATGAAGGTACCCTACTAATATGTATTTGGAAATAATAAAAAAATATAGTTGAATCAGTTGCAAAGAAGGCTAAAATACTTATCCCAAACAACATTTATTTTACGAAACAATATTTCAGATATTTTTATTCTCTGCAGACCTTGTTTGCTGGCTAGTAGATGTGAAAAACAAAAAAATAAGCATGATTTCCACTATTTTGAACAATTACAATGCATTTTCTTAACCAACAAACAGGTGCTTACTATGAGATGCAAATTGAATTTTGACGTTTGCGTTTTGGCTCCCGAAACAATTTTTTGTAAATTTAACACTTCCCGTTTTGCGTATTACTAAGAAAACCAAGCGGGCCATCAATAGGTAGAAAATACGTTTCTATACTCCGTTTCACCTTATGTTGTACCGCAGCGAAGGCTAGAAGCGCGAGCTCATAGCGTTGGCAGCTGCCCTTGGTGCACGAGAGCTTGTGCCGCCGAGATGTGTCCTAGAGCAAGGAGATCGCGCTTGTAGCCTTTTCTGCGGTACAACAAAAGGTGAAACAGAGTATACCTAAGAAGTGAGGCGTACGTTTCTTTTTCTTTTTTCTCTTCAACTTTTTATTTTTTAGGCAAAATCAAATGAACCTCTAAATAACTTTAGTGTCTTCATAAATAAACTCGGGAGTTCACTATGCTATTGTCCGTTATGAACACCTTTTTTAAGAGTGATCTTACTATGTCACGGTGGAATGAAGCGGTGCATGCTACCTTACATGTCTGGAAACAAATTGGGATGTGTGTATGTTTACACAGCCTAGAACATAGTCTGCCTCAACGGGCGACTTGTCTCCCAGCTGTAGGTGAGCAATTTAGCCAGTGCAGTACAACCGGTAGCCTGTAGTCTTTAACGTGCATCACGCAATAGTGACACACGACCGCACGCCGGTACGATGCTCATCCAAATCGAAACGGGCAGGGGTGGGGTTCAACCCAGGATCCCTGGGCATGGGCGTACCAACCGGAGGGGGGGGGGGGGGTGCAAGGCGGGCGGTTGTCCCCCCCCCGCTTCTCAGAGTGTGTGTGGGGGGGGGGCAAGACATGTGTTTTGCCCTCCCCCTGAAACAGATGCCACTGGGCAAGGCAAACACTGTCCGGCAGCGCCCAAAGGGATACCAAGAGCACCGCCCCCCCCCCCCCGCTCAAAAACAAGTTGGTGCGCCACGGTCCCTGGGTTATACAGCGCGAGCTTTCGCTCCACGTGCTCCGAGCTGGTGTGCTCTATAGCCCACTCGGCAGCCGATCCTTTTTTTTTCTTTATTGCAATGGACCTTTTGGCGACTAAGTGCTGCCACTTATGGAGCGATGGGCGAACCTGAGGCGCACTGGGTTGGAGCGTTGGTTGGAGAGTATTTGTAGAGAAAACAACGTGCACGTTAGGCTTCTTGTGTGCTACCGGTTCGTTTTCTTTTAGGTTCTTCGAGGGGTGGGACTTGTCAACTCACCTGACTGCACGAATCCAGGCTGCCCGCTTAACGGGATGAAGCTTACCACACGAAAGCGAAAAAAGCTAGTTCCACAACCCGGGCGATAATAGTTCCGACAGCCGAAGGCTACACAGTTCACCGGAACGATTGCGGTGCACGTCGTAATCTAGAACGGGCGTCGTCAGTACGATGACTCGTGTTCACCTTGTTCGCAACATCAAAACTTGAGTCTCGACTCTCGATGGTCTTATTTCTTCTTCTTCTTCCGAGGCGCCCAAAGGCGAGAAATGCAAGATGGCGGATTGTTTGGAACTTGATACTCTCGAACCCAGGCGCATCAAATACTCCGCGCATGCGCACCGCGTATTTCTACAAAAGGTCCATTGGCCACCGATCCCTCTTTATCTGTCTGGGTTCGAGAGTATCAAGTTTATCTGTCCTTCGATGTGATTGCGTTTGTCTTGCAAGTGGCGTCAAATGCTCCAGTGCACGAGGCCCGTGTCTCGAGCGGCTCCTGGGAAGCGAATGGCAGCGGAGCACCCGCTCCTCGCACGTGTCTTGCGCGTCTCCACAACAATGATTGGCGGTACTTGTAAGCGTGAATTTTATGAATTGAATTGAGTCTGCACTTGCCGGCAGCGCCTTCAGCTTATGAAATTTGCGAGGATAACTCAAGTGCAACATGGCTTTATGTATTTGAGTAGTTCTTTTTCGCTGACAGGCAGACAGACGGAAAGTGTCCTTTCTTGCCATACCCGTTGCCAATCTTGTCAGCTGCTGCGCTAGCGCGCGATTGTGGACGATAGTAGAGCCGCGCCACTTGCTTGGACAGAGAACACCTTGGTACAGTTCACGGGTAGGAAAAGGTTGCCTCTTGTTGCTTTTGACGACGCGCAGAAGTGGGGACCTCGCCACTAAATGAGCTATGCTTAAGGTCGGCACTCTGTTCCCCAATACTGGTGTGGGCGCCGCCATCTTGGTGCTTCTACAGAGCAGACGCAAGGGCCGATCGTCGTGATTAAAAAGTACGACTTCTTGCGGCATTTGATTCTGTGTTAGGAAGCTCGTGTAATATTGCTTTGCTCTGTCGCGAAGCATTTAAACATCTGATGGAGGACGTAAAAGCGTTTCCGCAGTGATTTCAGATAAATTTTCAGATCACTGGCAGCCATGATTTTTAAGCCACAATACGGACAAGTGTCGTTACCTGAAGCGTAGCTTATTTAGTGGCACTAGGGAAAATCATGGCAGAACAGCGCAGCACTGAGCTAGATTTCAGACGCCATGTTCTTCAATATATAGTGCCACTAAATAAGCTACGCTTCAGAGTAACGACACTTGTTCATATAGTGACTTAATATCATAGTTGCCAGTTATCTGAAGATTTATGTGAAATCACACGAAACGCTTTTCCGTCCTCCACAAATGTTTAAATGCTTCGCGACAGAAGCAAAGCAATATTTCACGAGCTTCCTAACACCGAATCTAATGCTGAAGAAGACGCACTTTTGAATCGTGACGATCGGCAGTTGCGTCTATTCTGCTCAAGTACCAAAATGGCGGGAGCCAAAACAATATCCGTCAACAGAGTGACGATACTCTAAGCGCAGCTCACTTAGAAGCTCAGTTCTTCCCAGCAGTGGCGCGTGGCACGTGTCTCGAGCATTTCCACAAAAATGATTGGCGCCACTTTTCCCTCAATAGATGGGCTTTACTCACACATCCTGGGAGCAGGTTTGCAAAACAGTATTCAGACGAAGAGCAGGCCGATATAGGACATAGGAAGTGCAAAACTCCCACTCTATTTCTTTTATGTTTTCTAGCTTTAAATTGACCTCCAAATATATATATATATATATATATATATATATATTATTTTATTTTTTTTGCAAAACAACGTTTGCGTGTCAAATTTGGTGGTCCAAACGGCCGCAACACCGCACCTTGTACTTTCGATAATTTCGCACGTGGATGGAACTTCAAATTCATTCGGAAATCAGAGCTTATTCCACGTTTTGCAAGCCAATGTAATCTACGTATGTGCTGGCTCGTATCTCGCGCCGCGTGTTGCGCGCTTCCTGCAGCGGCGGACGCAGAGCGAAGAAGATCTAGCTCGAGATCGGCGGCGAACAGCCCGTGGCGCGAGCCCACCTCGAGCGCCCGACCTGCATGCGCAGCTGCGAGCATGCAACTCGTTTGTTCCGGAAAAATTCTGCGCCATCTATGAGAAAAAGGGTACAAATAAATAGCGGTTGAATCCCCTTTAAGTAAGAGCCCCTACATTCCCACACGATCCGAGATTGAAAAAACCGAACTACGACAGCACGTGAGACACCGATAATACTTCTTTTTCTTGTCAGGTGAGCTTCAGCGGGACGTGACACCGAAAATACTGTTTTTATGTTGTGTTGATCATGATAGATGGCACGCTGAAGCATACTTCTTCATTTTCCTTCGATCGCCACTGTCTCCAGCACCTCTCGTGCATACGGTTCTTTTTCTTTTCTTTTTTAGCGAGAATGGTGATGCTGCAGAAGGCTGGGCTGCATTTAGAGTTGCGGCAATGAAATGGTAGGTGGCCGCTGTACTTTCCCTGAGATATGATGCTTGCTGACGTGTTTTGTCATTAATACATCTGTCAGTCTGGCCTATGTAGCATTTGCCACGTGATAGGGGGATGTTTTAAACAACCCCCGTATCACACCGGGGGGGGTTATAACATTGGGCGGCAAGTGCAAAGTGTGGGGCATTTTCACCCTCAAACAGACAATGCCGGCGATATGCCCCGAGACAAGTTCGGCGGCTTACTGCGGCGAGTGAAAAGAGTGTGGCATTTCCGCCCTCCAAAAGATTATGCCGATGCCATGTTTCGACACAGGTTCAGCGGATCAAAACTACTATTATCGTTCAACACACATATTCGTTTCTTTTTCTCCTAATATTAGTCTATTGATTAAATGCCAATAAAATGCTTAAAGTAGAGGCGAGCTGGTATATAATGAATACTTGGTTAAACACAGTATAAGGTATAACACTACGTTCATTTATTTAATATTTTCTTGTTACAAAGTAGAATAACATTGGTTGTTGTGTCCTGTGTAGTAATATCCACTTTATAAGCGTAACTTACCAGAGAATAAATATGGAAGCGTGCAAGTTCTAACCGCGCTAGGGAGTAGAACGTGAACATAATCAGTCATGGTCACACGAGGAAGCCCAGTGCAAATTCTCACAGCCATAACACTAATGCACACCAGAACAGTCGCAGAATAAAAGGTGTTCCAGGAAAGCTTCCTCTTACAAAACTAGAGTGTTTTAATATTTATATATATATATATACGAGGGGCGTTCATAAAGTTCGTATCATTGTCCCGAAAGAATAGAGATTCAGCAATCAAACTCGAGTAGGAGTCAAGACTTTCTCTACATGTTCGCCACCAAAAGGTATGCCCACTTTTTCCAGCGATGGACCACATGCCGGAGGCCATTGTTATAGAACTCCTCGTTTTGAGTGTTCAGAAATCGCTCCACTTCAGCAATCACTTGGTCGTCGTCATTGAAATGCTTTCCTCTTATTTGGCCACACTGGAAACGTCTGCGCCATTTAACCAAAGTGTCATAAACTGGGGCGTTATCCCCGAGCAACGCTCACAAATTGGAATGAATATCCTTGGCATTGTTTCCCTTCAAATGGAAAAAAACCGATCACTGCTTGTGCTTGGCACCGACGGGCGGTGCCATTTTTGTTTCGACACCGTAGCGGCGTTAAGCGCTACTATAGCTATGCGATGTTTAACTGTGCGGAAACCAGAGGGACGCGCGCTCATGGTGATGCCTGTTTTGTTTCGTTTTTTTTTCAATTTTTTGTGCCGATGATACGAACTTTATGAACGCCCCTCGTATAGGTGAGGCAGAGCAGTTTGAGAACAATGGACCGGAAAAATGTAATAAGTCAGAGATCCGTACTTGCGGAGCTGCTATGCTAAGAGTTTATTGTCTGTATTACGACAGATTCTGATCTCCTGACGAAGCCGAGCCTCTCGACGAAACTGTTGTAATACATACAATAAACTCGTAGCATAGCAACTCCGCAAGTACGGATCTCTGACATATATATATATATACTACATCGCCAGGGTTAGTATCAATGTTATCAATATATACCGGGTGTTTTATTTTAAGCTTAACATAATTTTTGAAAACAAACTATGAAAGCTAGGTTAATGCGGTCTGCGCAGGTAGAGTTATACGGCCAGGGGGACACTAGTAGAGGGGACTATTCGTAACAATCAGTCAGCTAATTAGTTAAAATTCGTTAATTAACTTTTTAATTAATGAAAATAGACATATAGTTCCAATTAGAAACTTGCTCAGCGTCATTGAAAACCACTAAATCAGTAATTTTCAGAAAGACTTTGAACGCGTGAGAAGCGTAGTAGTGCACTAAAGTTACCGCACGTGGAGCAGGTACAAGGCTGGGGCTAGATAAGAGACGGAAAAATTTCGCGGGCGCCTTATCGGAACCGCTAGCTTTGTACGTGCTCCACGAGTGCTAACTTTAGTGCACTACTACGCTTCTCACGTGCTCAAAGTCTTTCTGAAAATTACTGATTTAGTGGTTTTCGATGACGCTGAGCAAGTTTCTAATTGGAACTATATGTCTATTTTCATTAATTAAAAAGTTCATTAACGAATTTTAACTAATTAGCCGACTGATCGTTACGATTAGCCTCCTATAATATGTCCCCCTGGCCGTATAACTCACCTGCGCATACCGCATTATTCTAGCTTTCATGGCTTTAAAAAAATTCTGTTAATCTTAAAAAAAAACCTGTATATTATACGTCTATACAGGGTGTTTCACGAAAGGTGGACAAATTAAATATTGCGAAAACTACGCGTCGCAACAAAAAAAGGCTTGTGTCATTTCGGTCCTGAGCCAAGGGGCCTATTTTAGAAAAATTATTAAAGTACGGGATAATTAGATTGTTATTTATTTTTGCGTAATTAACTTCTTTAATATTGGGTTTGAGGGCATGGACTCAATTAGAAAATTGCTCAGCATCATCGAAAAACCCCAGATCAACAAAATGCAGAACGACTAGAAGGCACACGAAGCATTTTACGGCTTTTTGAAAAACCGCACAAATTCGACGGGTGTTTAAGTTTCGGTTTGCTATCGGAGCGCATCTCGGCCCCGGCGGCAACGTGCCCCGTGGAGAGATAGTGCGACCAACCTCTGCTGCGTCGCGCGGTGACAGCGCAGCAAAGATTGGTTGCACTATTTCTCCACGGGACACGGTGCCGCCGGGGCCGAGATGCGCTCCGATAGCAAACCGAAACTTAAAGCCTGTCGAATCTGTGCGGTTTTCAGAAAGCCGTAAAATGCTTCGCGTGCCTCCTATCGTTCTGCAAATTGTTAATTGTAGTGTTTTTTGATGATGCTGAGCAATTTTCTAATTGAAACCATGCCCTTAAACACAATAATAAAAAGGTTAATTACGCAAAGATAATTAATCATCAAGTTATTCCGGACTTTAACAATTTTTCCTAATAGGCCCCTGGCCGAGAGACCAAAAACGAAACCAGTTTTTTTGTTGCGACGCGTAGTTTCCGCTATATCGAATTTGTCCACCTTTCGTGAAACACTCTGTATATATATATATATATGTATATATATATATATATATATATATATATATATATATATATATATATATTAGATACTACATTGGCAGAGGTGGTATCAATCTTGTAGAAATTTTTGTAAAATGAAGACCATGTTTTGACTTTTAATGCATCCACAGGCTTCTTCTTTATGACATGGGTTTGTTTTCTTATCTTTTAGTGAGTTGTTAATTTGTATGTGAAAGTGCCCACAACCTCTAACAAACCATTCAAACGGCTCTGAAGGATCCTAAATTATTTCAGTTCATCGCATACAAATTTTTATTATTTTTAGGGTTTTTGGAACCGTTTCTTCGTGTAGTTTTATTTCAAAACATACATCCAAAATGTTAACACACAAAAAAACATGCATCTTTTTTAGCATTTTCAGATACCGGGACATTCTCCTTCAGTATAACGTTTTAAAAATAGGTCCCGAAGAACTGCAGACATCTTAGTATTCCCCAAAATAATTATAGGCGGCAATATTACAAACACATATAGTACTAGTGGTAGCTTAGGAATATATACTTTTATTTCTACAATGGTCCATTTTTCTAATGTCTTGAGTTCGTGAGCACCATAACGGAGAATCGTAATATTTACGAGGACTCTAGTAGTGTAGAACTCGTACCGCGTATCTCGATTAAAATTTCATTATTTCCATAAAAGTTTTTTTATTCCTCGAGAAAAGAAAACGGAATGTCCCGCGACCTTCCCCGTGTTCTACCAAGCTACCTCCGGTTACAAAAGCAACTTTTCATTTTAGAATCTTTTCTTCGCGTGATGGGCATTTCGGATTACCACTATTTCTTTCCTCTCAGTGCTACTGACATATAAAATGTGAACACGCACATGTTTCTTTGATATTTCTTGACTATAGTGTTTGTATATTCTGTATAGTTGTAATTTTTTATTTTTTTTCCTGTAGGTTTTACACACGTACGCACCTTGTTTATAAGTGCGATGTAATAAAAATATACCAAAAAATCATCCCTATCGACCGCTCTTCTCAATCGTTAAAAATGTAAAGTTACGACATTCTACCGCAAAGCACGAAACATCTGTTTCTCTCATTGTATTGAAGGTTATTTTTCTCGTCTGACGCAAATGAAAAACTTCAGTGTTGGCTTTCATTCCAACATTGGAGCGGCTGCTTATATGGACAAAATTGTTTATGCCTCATTACAAGTGCTATAAACATATTAGAAAAAAAAACAATTCATGTTTTATTATTTTTTAATACGCACATCCGAACTTGTAAAAATTATATAAGGCGGATATTAGTTATATTATCTTATCTTTTCTCGAATATTTACTGTACAAATTCATCCAACTTTTATCACGAAGAAAGTTTCACTAAAAATGAAACATGCAGCGACTATTTTTCTGAAGGATCGCACTTTCACTAAAGATATACACTATTTATACTGTGAAGCTCTATTAGAACGTGTGGGATTACTTTACCTATATCGACGGTGAAAATACGGTTTTATCATTTCTGTATGAAAATTTGCACGGCTGAACTAATTGCCGAAATATCTTATTCGAACCAAATATTAGAGCGCTTAAAGCATCCAAGGTTCAATTGAGTTTATCATACATCTAGAGCTCCAAGAGGATGATGCCCAATGCCTTGATTATTAGGAAAACATATTTCGACGAAAGGGTGAACCTTATTAACAATTAAGACGTTAGAAGTTCAGAATTCTGAACCTCTCCGAATTAAGGCAGAGGTGACATGGGTTATCATCTTTTTTAGAGCGCAGCTCTTAGGCGCCCGTTTCCGGCTTGAGCGGCGTCAACGTCGCCGTCGGCGTAACCGCGCGGTGCATTATGGGAAATGTCCCATAATGCACCGCGCGAGACTCCTGTGATGTCACTCGTGACGTCACGTGTGACGTCACGAGGTCCCGCGCGGTGCAACATTTCCCATAATGCACCGCGCGGGGAGGAGGAGGAGGTGGAGGGGAGAAGGAGGAGGCGAGGGGGAGGACGAGGGGGAGGGGAGGTGGAGGGGCGGAGGGAGGAGAGGAGGAGGACGGAGGAGGAGGACGGAGGACGAGGAGGGGAAGAGGAGAAGAGAAGAGGGGAGCAGGAGGGATCAAGAGGAGGATAGGAAACAGGATGACGAGGTGAGGAGGAGGGACAGGGGTCTACCCTCCCCTCAGTACCCTTCCCTTCTCCTCCTCAAGAGCTGCGCTCTAATCCGGTGTTACAGGGAGTTGTAAAAGGCTTTCATTTTTTTTTTCTTCAAACGCGTACAAATTTATAATACTGGCACGCCTCGTTATAAATCCGCCAGCGAGTTGTCTGGTTTTAAAGCATGCAACCGACATATTAGCGTCACTTTAAGCTTCTCCAAAATATTATTACAAATTATGGGGTGCACCAAGATTTATACGGAAAAAAAATTCATTCAACCTACGGTAAATAACTTTTTGTTTTTCGTTTACGTGATGTGTACCTGAATTGTCTTCCATTCCCTCCAGGTGCTACATTTACGTATAAAACGCGACGCGCGCATTTCGTTTTTATATGTTTTTTTGTATAATTGTAGTGCTCATCGGTTTTTGTCTACAGTCAATGACAGCTCAAAATATGCAGGGCGTTTGGGTCCCCAGCATCTTAATTGTCGCTCTGGAGTTGACGAGATCAGCCATGGATGGCAGAAATGACAGTAATCACAATACTCCTCGAGAGGAATGTCCGGAAATGCGGCGACCAGTGCTCTCGAAAGAAAAAACGATTCGACTGCGTCCGAGTCAGAACAAAGAAGTTTTAGTCATTTTCTCCACCTTGTGCAAAATGAATTCGGGAACGATGGATCCCCTTCAGCAAAGGTCACATAAAGGGCAGTTCAGCACATCTCACAACAGTCGTTACAACTTCATGTAAAAACGAGCTGCTATGTCCTGATTAACCGAAGTGGACCACGTCTTCAAAATCAAAAGGACGGAATTACATCAGCAATTAACCGATCAACTTCACCGTTAAATGAACAGCAAACCTGTGAGCTGTCTGTTTTAGTCATTTCTTAAGAAGCTCTATATTATGTTTAACACTTCTGATGTCACGGCAAGAATTACTGCCTGAATATTTTTAAAGGTAATTTTCAAGTAATTTAAATACTTTTCAAAACTAATGGTAATGCAGTGTAATTACTTTCAGTCTGCGGTAATTTGTTATGTAAATTAATTACATTTGAGTATTTCTGAGGAAAGTTATGAGTAATGTAGTTTTATGATTTTTCGAAAAGAAAGTTTGCCATCTTTAAATAAAGGGCAGTAGACGATAAGATGCATGCTGCATTTGCTCTCACTGATTTTACGTTCGACAACGGTTTCCACGTTGTACCGGATGTCAACTCCTTGCAGGGACCCGGGAACCGGGGGGGGGGGGGGGGGGCAACGGGGGCTTGAGCACCCGCTTTCATTTTCCAGGGGGTGCTGGGCAATATGCTGAGTCCCCGTGCATTTGGCTCAAGGCCTCCCTCTGCCCCAAGGCCGAATTAAGGTACGGGCTGAGGGGCTGCAGCGCAGGGCCCTGGGGGGCCCCGTGCTAGTCCCTAAAAATTTGGGGAAAAAATGCTTGTCGGTTTTAGTTTAGAATAGCTCAGACCTAAAAGTGGAACAGAACTCAGAAGAGCCTCTGGGCCCTGGCTTTCTGACGTGCCATTCCCCCCCCCCTTTTTTTTTTTTTTTCTTTAAAGGGGAAACAGGGATGCCACAAAGTTCCCTTCTCTAGACGAGCTGGTGTTTGTGAGTTCGTTGTAAAAAACTGCTAGAGCAACAAAATGCACCCCCTGTCGAAGGGAGCAAAGCTGTCGACACTGGCGGTTCTTTTGAGGTCTATTCTAATTGAAACCAGACGGAAGGACGGCCAAGGAGTTCTCTATTGTACTGGGGCACCCTCGTCGCGTTGTACGGACAATGGTGTGTTGGAAGGCAAGCAAGTGTCACCGAACGCTACACGAGCAACATACATGCTGCACATTATGTTTTGTATATTTTTGGTCTTTTAGCGTAGTTCCATATGGAAAGTTTCCTCCGAAACGACAAGTTTAAAACACGCAAAAAGAAATATCGGTGAATCTCTCGAAGCATTAATTTCTAACCACTAACAGGCGTTTCAAGGAGCCGGCTCTTCAGATGTCCCACAAAAATTTTTGAGAGGCAGTGACTGCAAGCAACTGCTCTGGAGTCCGTGTCTGAGCTGCCAGTGCGAGACACCTTTTCTGCCATCGTGTGATGTGACCGCTGCAATTTGTTTTCCGAGCTTCTGAGGTATGACTTTTTATTCTTAGCTTAGAGCAGGGGTGGCCAAGCTGCGGCTCTTTGCGAGTTAAAGTGTGGCTCGTGGCTTCCTAGTATACCTAACACCCCCCCCCCTCCTTTCCCGCCTCCCTCCGGCCACATGAGCACTTCCACAAGAGAGAGAAGGAACGAGTTTTAAAGCGAGACAGGTTGCGGTTTGGTCCTGCGCTACCAGCTACCATACGTACGTACAGTTAAACTATTTTTGACTTGGATAGATCTAAAGTAGTTCAAGTTTCATTGAATGGTCTTAAAAAACGTTTAACCCCCCCCCTTTTCTTACTTTGCTTTTTTTTAAAGGCGGTTTCTGAAGCTTAGTGGTTTTGCTTGCGGCTTTTAGGCCGGGGTCAGCCTGGCCACCCCTGGCTTAGAATAACTACGACTAAATGGCTGCGAAGTTCTGAATTACTGAACTTAGAAGAAACAAGACCGTTTCCAAAACTAATTGAAACATTTTAACCTTAAAACAGACAGCATGTAGGAAAGGAGTTTGAAAATACCTCCTCGGTCTTCATGAGAGATGGCCCGTGAATGTGCCCAAAATGACAGTGGTTGCTATATTACAATCACGTTCAGTCTTTATTATTTCTTTACTATTTGTATGCAAAAGTCTGTTAGTTTGGAACACGAGAGCTCAGTTATTAGAAGAGGGTGGACGAGTCGGTTTAAGCCCTAAATACTTTAACCGCCAAGACTACTTTGTTGTGTGTTTTGCTTTATTCTTCAAGTCCTCATATGTAAGATGGGAGTAAATAAATTAATTGAAAAAGAAAGTCAGTAATTAAAGGGGTCATGACACGATATCGGGTTGGAATGTTGATGACTCTGAAGAGGCGTACTGTTCCTAGTCTGAATGTATGGACACACGGTATAGGTAGTGATAATAAACCTTCTCTAAAATATTGGTAATGGTTGATTTTTTTCAATTTCAATTTTCCCCCCCCCCCCTTCTTTTTCATTTCGACCACTAGCCCCCACCATGTACAATACACTTCCGGGGTCGCTGACTCCTTGTGCCTACCAAGTGAGTACAAGCTTTTCTTCAATCGGTGGCGAACACGTTCGTCCGTAAATCCGTGCTGCTAGGCCTAAAAGGCGGTCTAATCCAAACAGCCAAGCAAGGTCCGGGACCCGGAACCCGTTTCTCTTTTGTTCACGTCTCCAGCTCGTTGCTCGACCCTCGCGGCTGCAATGGGAAGCGCTCTATGAGCGTCCACCGTTTCACATGCTCACCGGTCGCGGTGGCGCTGCTCGTGATTTTGGCTAGTGAAAAGCCATTTCTGGGTACAAACGGCGCTATTCACAGCCAAAATGTATCACTGCAGCCGTATGGGATTATTGCCTGTTTCACTGATTTTCCAACATCAACAAAACGTGCTGCAGGAAAGCAGACGTGCGGGCGTTTAGGGTTCATGGAACAGAAGGCAGAGATCAAGGAAAAACGAGGGCTTGTAAAGCTGAAAGGAGATCTTCTCGGGAAATTTCCTAATTCCAAAAACAACGAATTCGCTTTCTTGGGGGGTCATTTTGTTGGGAAGGATTGGTGGCAATTAGGAAGTTTTGCAAGTCGTCAAAAAGTCGAGAGAGTGAGAATACCCACATATGTTTTATCAGAATGTCCTTTAGCGTTCACTTCGTCATATTATACATTAAGATATATTAATTTTGTTAATATAAACGCCACAATTAGAGTGAATATGCGATGATAATACCAATCGTGTTGACAGCAGAGGTCATCTGTTCTTGTAGAACATGAAATGCTCAGATGGTTATCAAGGTGTATGCTGTTATATGCACCAAGCGTTACGCCAAAAAAACACGTTTTTATTGTTTTTCTCTGGTTTCGTTTAGGGTTTTCGTAGTTGGAACACATTCTCAGGAATACACGCTTATTCAAGTAATATAAACTTTGAATAATATAACGTGACAGTATTTTGCAAAAAATTAGTGATTATCTTATTGTTCTTTTGGAATGATTGTTTGACCAAGAGACCACCTTAATAGCCGAAACCTCGGAGAGAACCCTAAGTTCGTTATTTCATCAATGTGTTTAAAAACATGTTCTGGCGACATGCGGTGGAACATTGAGAGGAATGATCTGTTTCCGTTGTTTGTGGTGAGGTATAATATGGCTCTTGTACGCTATGATGAGCCAAGAAATTCTTGTTTGTTTACGATAAACAGAATAAATATCTTTAGTCGGAGCCGTCTGCAGCAGTCTTCCCAAAACCTAGTCAAACTGTTGTTTCATTTCAGTTGTGCTCAAAAATCGATCTTGTTTCCATGGACAGACCGAGCACGGCGACAGATGAACGCGCTGAAGTGCACTAAAATAAACATGGTAACCGGATCCCCCCACTGGCATGTACCAGAATCGGCCTAACGTATGCTGTGATAGGCGGCTTGTTCAACGTCTCGTCTAACATGCCCAGGTTACGCTGCAAAAAACTTAGAACCTGCCTGCCTTCCCAATTATATCTGCTTACTTGCGTTGACAATAAACCGTCCTCGAAGAAAACGTCACGCGTAAGTATTTGTATGTTAATTTCGTTCTTATTGTTGGAGCTGTAGAAAGAATATTGAAAAGATAATTTCTTCATTTTTTCCTAAAGCTTACGTAAGCGCACTTGCTAACATTTAGATATATTTTATTATTCGTACACAATGTCTCAACGCACCTAAGGTTACTAGCAAGCTGTGTAGAATTCGTCTCACTAGGACACTCCAGTACACAGTCGTC